>JBAWJQ010001397.1:0-114028 GCA_037783105.1 Bactrocera zonata | reverse complement strand
CAGTGACCAATTTTTTGTCATAGTCATCCTCTATTTCTTCAGAAGAATAAACTTGAGAAACAGGCTTAGCAATATCAAGAGAAAACTTGTGTTTTTCTTCTGGTTGAACATCTTGGAAATATGTGTTTTCCGGTTTGGATTCAATTGTGGCATGTGTGGGTAGAAGAGCTGTTTGGTCTTTGATAGTATTAGTTTGTACTCTAAAACTAATTTTATTTTCAATTTTTTCGTCAAGTGTGTTATCGGTATATTCTTTCGTTATAGTCTTGTGTTGGAAAATCTTATTTTGGTGTTCACTGCTGATATATTCTTCGGTAGTCATCAGTTCAGTTCTCTCGGAAGTTGCTCTGAAGTCTTTTTGTTTCGGAAGGATGTGAGGGTCTGACGTTTCTAACCTTTTTATTTTTTCATCAGTCCATTCAATGTTTTTTGTTGTTATTAAAGGCACCGGCGGTCCACTGAATGTCTTCAGTTTTAATTGATTTATATTAAGATGCTCGCATGAGATAGTGTCTTGCTCAGTTTTGGAGGAACTTTCTATTTTATTAATTCCTTCTTTACTTTCATTTTTCTCACTTATCGGTAACGGTAGCGTTACAGGAAATTGTTTGATTGTTGAAGTTTCATCGGAAGATTTCACACTTTCTATGCTATCTTTGCTTTGTTTAAGGTTCCCTAAACAAACTTCTAGTTTACGCTCATTTTCAACTGTTTCATACATTTTTAATTTATACTCTTTTATACTAGTTGTATCAGTGTCCTGTTTGTCAAGTGTTAAGTCAGCACTTTCTTTATCTGTCATTGGGAAGCTTAAATTGTCTATCACATTTGTTCCTTCGATAGGAAATTCGGTTTTATCACATATCGTTTCAATGAAGTCGTTCGCATTATTCGCAACCTGTGGTTCAACGGTGACCTTAGAAGCTACTTCTTTCTTATTGTCATTTGGAGTATTCTGATCAATCAAGCTAGTGCCATAATCTCTATTTATTTCAGATATTTTTTGTTTTTTAACTAATGAATCTGAAAACTGTTCTACTTGTTCTTTTCCTAAAGAGCTATCCAACTTTGCCTGAGTCCTGATTGCACCATGTTCTGGTAGCGCTGATCCAGCTTTTGTTTCTAATATTTCGTCAGTTTGACTAAGACCTTGTTCGCCTAAATAAGTAATGTCTACTTCATTGTCCGCACGAACAGTATGCTTGCGCGCGGGTAATGGCGAGGATTGTAGAGAAGCAAACTTCTGCTCAAATGTTTTAACAACATCTTTGACATTTGGCAAAATACCAGAATCTTCGCTATCCGTTGATGACAAATTAATTGCTTTTGGTGACTTCTCCATTGGATGCTCAAAAGCGGACTCTGCTTCATCTGGGGTAACTGACTTAATCTCATCCTTAGCTACTTCGAACATTTTACGTTTCATGCAGACTTTTTCGCAAATTTCTTCCTTTGGCACGTCGGAGTTATCCAATCTAGTCTCTATGGCCGTTACAGGCGATAGTTTCACCTCTGCTGCTGGTGGCTCATGAGATATAAGGTTCTCCAATGCGAGATCAACATCGGTTAATATTTGACGCTCCAAAGCACTCTCATCCACGTGGGCTGGCGTTGGATCACGTTGTCTCACCTTAAATGGTGTTGTTTCAACGCTGTAGTCATGCAATTTATCTTCAAAATCCTTCACCACTTCTTTAACAGCTGGAATTTTTTCACCAATCTCAGCCAAAGACTTTTGCTTGCCAATAGCGGATGTTGGCATTATGTTTTTGGCATTTTCCAATTCGATTATCTTGCGCTTAACATCACCCCGTCCCTTTAAATGTTCTGTATTCGACGCATCATCTTTTGTCACTTTAGGTGCATTACTATCTTGACTATCCTTATCATAAGCTGTGTCGTGTATGTGTGACATTTCTGTTCTGGTTACAGCAGTTGTAATGGTTGTCTTAATTTGACTACCACCACTCATTTCTGAAAATGAGGTAGTGTCGCTAAGATCATCAACTTCATCTGGCTTAACTGCTCCAGGTGCATAGTTCGTGTCGGGCGACTTTTCAGATTCAGTAATCTTGGCAAAGCTACTAGATTTTATATTTTGAATGCTGACGTGCTCTGTTTATGCCGTTCAAATTGCATTACATGAATTAATTTATTTCATTTATTATACATTTTCAGTTGCAAATCCAGTCGGTTAAAAGCGGTTCAAAGGAATATGCGATGTAAAATAACAAGTACAATTAACACTAATGGATAATACCATAAATATTATCGACTGACAAATCAATGAGGTCAGTTGGTTAGACTATACTATATTTATCTATTTAGTATTTAGTTGACAACATGCATAAGTGAGATGGTGTATTGATTCGTATGATAAATTTATATGTAGGCACCAAGTTGCATGTGATACGAGTATATGGTGTGTGAAGCAACAAAAGAATAAATTTACAATGATACGACCAGCTAGCCACCAACTTAAACAGTTCAAAGCTGCGCATCGCCATTTTATGTTAATACGATTATATGATTATGTGTAGACGTAATATGCTATACGAGGTCGTGGATTATATGCAGCTGGTGTTTCTGTCTTGTTGTGCGAGTATTGAATTTTACCGTTGCTTAAAATTACATTTAATTTTACATACAAGTAAGGTAACGTTTGCATTTTTAAATAAATATTAATTATGAAAACATTTTCGAGGCCATTGAGTGTACAATGTTATCTACGGAAACAGCACGAATGATATTTTGAATTTACGCAAAAGCTTGTCCAACCACGACTTCATATAACATACAGAATAATATAGAGAAATGAACGGTAACCGAGATACTATACATACAGCCGCTGCATTGCCAAATTGGTTTTAAAAGCATAAAATAATACGACGAGTGTGTAAATAATAAGCGAGTGCAAGAGTACTTTTCTTTTCACATTTAATGACTAAACTGAATCCAAAACCGCGTTATAAAATATGGTTATTTAGCGTGTGTTAATAACTTAAAACATCAACATATTTTGCCAGAAAATTTACATATATACAAAGTAATCATATTAATTGCATTTTCTCAAACCAAAGACTTAAGCACGAAATTAAGCTATACAAATATAAATAAATTATTATAATGTAAATGTAAGACAAAAAAAAAAACTGATTTTTTTAAAGCTCAGCTTCTGTACATATGTATTTATTGAAAGCTTCTCACGCACATATGATTCATTTTTTGAACTAAACGGGTGTCTCATAATTAGCGGCCGATTATTTCAATAGACATCGATTATTTTAATGTACTTCAGCAACTGAGGCTGTGAGCGATTAACGCATAGCAGCATTTACTACTACGTATATAAGGTTTGTTCGACATTTAAAGTTTTTTATTTTTTATTTGAGTTGCCGATAATAATTATTTTTTTATGCTATGTCTCAATTTAATTTTGCTAAATGGCGCTTTGTTAATTTTTTTTTTATAATTGTCAAGGATATACTTAAAAAGTCACATACTTAATGTACGTTGGCATAAAACCCTTAACATCAATCAACCGCACTTTTTCACCAGTTCAGTTGTTTGAGGAAGCAGAAACTCTCCAGTGCCGGTGAAGCATAATTTTTTTTGTGCTATTAAGTTTAGCATGTACTGGCGTGAGGCTGGACGGAATATGAGCAATTTGTGTTGAAAAATTTTCAAGACACCAATCCTAGCAATACTTATGTGCCAATTATTTATATTATGTGAAAAATTGGGTTGTTTCCATTCGCATATTATTCATGGTATGTCTGAAGTTAACTAGTTTGAGACTTATATGCATTTAAAATCCGCTCGAATAACGACGGAGTGACACTGAGCAAAAGGAAAATTGCTTACAATTGCAACATATTTAAATTTAGAATAGCTTTAAAATAAGTTTTCTCATTTCGTTAAAGTGAAAATAAGTTTTCTCATTTAGTTAAAGTGAAAATAAGTTTTCTCATTTATTTAAAGTGAAAATAAGTTTTCTCATTGATTTAAAGTGATCACGTTTTACATATGTGCCATTTAGCTGTACACTCACTCAATTTAATAGGCGACTCATCTCTTACATACATGACTATTAACTTATACATATGCATATTTCAAACCAAATTGAACAAATTAGCTTGAAGTAGTTTGACTGTTCTTCATAATATCTTCCATTTAAAATTGCAAACGTTTAACAACTTCATTTCGTTTTATGTTATTGTTATGCTATGTAAAATATGTATGCCTGATCTTAGCAATAAAACCAATACACACCGTTTTTTTCCATATTTAATATGATTAATAAATTTCCACTTTTATTCTCAACCTCAGACCACAGGGACTAGGACATGTTTATGTAACTTACCGTTTTGATTTCAACGTGATTATTATTGATAATCTTATAAATGAACTTTACTTATTTACGTTATTATAAGGAAACGTACAAATCGTAAATCTACGGCTAGTAGATATTTGGTAAATATTTTGTTTTGATAAAATGAAAACTACATTGGAAATAACTCAAAAATATTTATAGTCCAAAGGCGTATATATGTACATATATTTGTGTAAATATTCGATGGGCTTCAAACTTTTTTAACCATACGAGTATATGTTTTAACACCAACTTTTAGCTTACGAACAGCGAGCAACGTTCACGCGAAAGTCAAGTATCGAACTGTAAGCGAATTATCAATAACATTTCACAAGAAAGAAAAATATTTACTCACAACTTTGTATAAATTAAATTAGTTAAGGGCAGGCGTACAAACTAGTGGGTGGTGGCGTTGCCAACAACGAGGCATATCGCGTATGTATATATGTATGTATGCATTCATGCATGTATTTCTGCAGACTGATAGTTTCGGAAGTGCTGTCCCTGCAAACGCGCGCCATGACTCAGAAGACTAACGCATGTAGGAAAGTGTACGCAGGCACTCAGAGTGGTACTTGTAAATACTGTTAAGCATATGTATGTATGTGTTTTACCTATGACCCGTGTAAATCTATATTTGTAGAAACGTGCGTGTGAGATCTGATACTTTGGATATTTCGTCAGTAAAATAACAGTACAGTTAATTAAAATACACAACAACAATTGTTGCGCATGATTGTGTGTGTGTTAATACATTTTGTTTGAGTGGTCTGTCTCTGCTTCTGCAACCTTTAACCTTGGCAATGCAACGTAAGTGAAAATTTCAACAAATCGATCGATATGGAAACCATTTAAGAGTCTTTTGGGTTCATTGGTTCGAACAAGTTTTGTTGATGACCACTCGCATTCTTGTTTTCATAAGTACGGATATGTGTATGTGTGGGCTTAACTAACTACCACTGGATGCCGGAATGCTAGTAGTATGTTAGTAAGCTAATTTCTCCTTAAGGCTATTTAAACGGACTCTTGCACATGATTTACGTTCCTATCATACATACATATATACATACATTTGTATCCAAATATAGAGTATAGGGTAATAGCATACTCTCAGTGGGTGTTCGATCCTTACCAATATTCGTTCATAGTCAATAGGTTTTATTTTGGTTTTCATCACTACCAGCCGCTAATTCATTCAATTAGCTTCTGATACTTCTTATGACACAAATCCTGATTTTTTTTTTTTCAGTAAGCACAGATAAACATCGTTTTGTACACTATAACATGAATGGAATTTGCATACAAAAAGCCTATGGAAAATCAAATTGTAAATATGTAGATACAGTAAAAAAGTAAAGATAAGATGATACGATAACGGAAAATTGAAATCTACAGTATGCCATACAAACAAAAGAAAATGGTGGTCGATTATATAAGTTTATTTACTTCATAAAATGCTAAAAGGCAACAAAAACATGAGAGTCTCCTAACAATAAATACTGCTAATGACATTGTTTAGTGCTTACCGATTTTGGATATTCCCGAAACACGTTCGAATGTCGATTCTGTGGTCTTGTGCAAAGTGACCACAGTGTCAGACAAATTATCTAGAAAATAAGTATATAAAGGCATGTACTTTTAAAGGCTGTAATATACGGGATCGTGTACCTTTTTCAACGAACTTAGCCCGTGGTAAGGATTCTTCTTCTTGTCTATCAGTTCTAGTGTCGATCGGAGTTGGCGGTGGGGTTTGAGAATGTGGTATGTCGCTCGCTGCATAAAAATTGTGAAGAATACAATGAATACTAATAGCATTAATACTTTGATTAAGAGTGAATATGTACCGCTAGTTTTGAGCTCGTCACAGATTTCAATTTGTCCCGCACTCATCTTCTTTGTGATCGTTTCCTCGACTGACTTACAAAACTCAGCGTCTGTCAGTGTTATAGATTTGCGTGGTTCCACAGGTGCAGGTGCGGCAAGGTCAATTGCCGACTTTGGCGAAATTTGTGTATCAAGTTGAGCTGCAGTTTGGTCACTCGTATGTTTCACGATGGGTAATTGTGTGCTTTGTTCTGTGGCTAAGAAGTCATTCGTCATTTTAATGGCATCGATTTTCGTTGCTGCCTCCGTTACTATCTTACTAATTTCCTCGCTCAGACCAGCCGATTGCAGGCTAGTGAATGAATCTGCCTTCACTTCTGGTTTCTCATCCGTTGTTGGTACTGTAGATTTTTCATGATCATCTGTTACAATTGTTTCTCTCACCGGTTTGGTGCTTGTTGAAAACTGTTTTGTTTGCTCTATGGTGAGGAAATCCTCGGTTAGTTTTCTTATACCCACGGCTGATACTTTGTCCGTCTCATTTACAGGAGCGGCCAACTCGATGCCGTCATCTTGATGCTTATCGACTACCTTTATGGTTTCCTCTAACTTTTTAATGGATTCTACAAGTTTAATACTCTCTTCTTTCACCGTATCCGTTACAGCTGAACTCATCTTGAGTGTTGTGGTTTTCTCATCAATTATAATTTCTGGTTCAAAATCCTTTGGAGTTGTCTCTGGCTGGCTACCTTGCGTGAATTCCTCCGTAGCTGTTGGAAGATGCACGGGCTTCTCTTCACGTTTAATATCTGTAAGACTTTCTTCCAATGATATAATGGCCTCCTCGGTTGAAACTTTCGGTACAGTCGCCATTATAACGCTGGTTGATTTGATCAGGTCACTCATGGCGCTTTTCGTTTCGACTGTATGTGTATCCATTGTTGGCTGTCCTTCTTTCGCAGCAGTACCGGGTAGAGTTGCTTGTACATCTACCAACGATATTGGTTCTTGCTTAACGTTCAAATCAGTCGGTATAGCAGGAACCACAGTTGAACTTAAAATAGAGGGCACGACTGTGTGTGTGGCCGATTTCAAAAGCTCAAATTTTTCATCTTCGGCTTGGGATTCTTTGGAATATGGCAATTGTGTTTGTTGCTCCATTAGCAAGAAATCTTGCGTTAATGTTTTGGTAGTTTGTTCATGTTTGGTGCCATCAAACCTCATGTCTAATGCATCTTTTTCGTCACCTGAAAAATCACTGCTTAATTCCTTAGGCTCAATTTTGGTTATTTCTTTGCCAGTTTTCAATATATCTGAAGTGATTTTTGTGTCAGCTGCAATATCACCAACTGCTGATTGAATTGTGGAAGAATCGGTTTTTACCGTTTTTGATTCTACTTGCGTTTCCTTCGCCACTTCCCTCTGTTTAGCGAATTCTATCAGATCGTCGACTTCACTATCCTTAATAACTTTCCCTTCAGTTTTATCCAAATATGTCGTGGTCGTAATTACTTCAGTCTTTGTTACACTTCCTGGTTCCATTGAGCTGTCCTTGCTTATGAAAGTTGTAGTAATCTGCTCAGCTGTCATTTTATCTCCCATATCCCCTGGTTTTGTGAGATCACCTGAGGTTTTTTGAATGCCCGTTAGAGTTATCCCATCCCATTCTTTTGTGACTTCTTTTAATTGAGCTCTCGTTCTTTCTGCGTCTTTCACTGGCAGTTCTAAGTCAGTGGTAATTTCAAAAGAATCACCCGTTGTTTCAAGCACCTCCGCTGTGCTGGTTACAAATTCACTTGTTGTTTTCGTAATTTCCTTTTGTGATCTCTGTTCCATGTACGATAACTCAGAGGTAGCAATTTCGCTATCTTTTTCAATATGTTTCTCGAATTCTTTTATAATTTCTGTAGTTTTAGGAAAGACCTGCTCTTCTTTGTCATCTGGTATACTGAATTTTGAGGATTGTGTTTCAATAGATGACGATTTCTCAGAAAGTGACGTTCTCTTTTCGGCAATCGGAGCTGCTGGAGCGGTTTCTATTACATCTGCATAATCTTTTGGTAATTGAACGGCAGTAGTAATTTCTTGAATAGATTTAATTGCTGGTGACATTTGAGATTTTTGCTCTGACGCCAAAAAGTCTGCTGTAATTGTTTTTTCAAATGACTTAATGGGTTCTTGGTGTGCTTCATAGAGGTCATCTGCATGTGTATCTTCGTATTTCTTTAAGATCTTTTGGTAGCACGGATTTCATATCATAAGTAACGCCTTTTGCTTCGAAATCAGCAATTTTATCTTCAATGGAAGTACCCTTTACTTTACCTTCCGTGACAACTTGGATGGTTTCCGTAATGGTCGACGTTTTACTAACAGTTCCATCCTTCTCGTCAGATTTGCCACTCTCAAATACGGATATAATTTTTTCAATCTTCTGACTCGATTTCTCGTCCAATTCGGCGCTTTTCATTTCTTTTTCCTTTACCTCTTCGACAAACTTCTCACTGAATGTTATATCGACTGGAAGTTGAGTCTGCTTCTCAGCATTTAAAAAGTCTTCAGTTAGTTGCTTGGTTGTATCTTGTTCTGACTCCATCGGTGAATCCTGAAGTTTCTTTGACTTTTCGACGGCGCTGATATCTTGTACTATTTTTAAATTTTCATCGCTCTCAACGTTCTTGTATTCTGTTGCTGAATCTTCTTCTTCAGAACTGCGTCCTGATGTCTTTAATTTGTGCGTTAATTCCTTATCAAAATCGCTTTTACTTATTTCGGCAGAATCCATTTTACCCATTTTCATTTTCATAACTTGGTCGGGAGCAACGGTTGACTTAACTATGTTATCTGTTGGTAACTGCATCATGATTTCCGATTCATGTATAGCCTTTTTATCCTCGATAAGACTCTTACGTTTTATTTCGGAAATTTCACGTGAGATCTCTTTCTTCTGTGATGAAGCAGGTATTTGCCGTTCGATTGAGAGTCGTTTCACGATCTTCTCACGTCGTTCGGCAACAGTACGCTTCGTGATTTCCTCATCTGATTCGGACTCTTCCACTTCCTTCTCTTCTGCCGAATATTTAACCTCCTCGTGATCGTGAATCTGTTGAATCCGTTTGCCTAAGATACAAAATGGTTAATTGCAACCATACAACTCGATATAACAACGCTTTACTTACTCTCTTGTCGCACGAGCTCCTCCACCGATTCGGAATTCTTCATGATATCAGTTTCGTCAAAGTCACGCGAATGCGAAAGTCGCCCACTTTTACACTTTTTCATAATATCCTCACGACCAATATTTTTGAGCGCATCTTCTAAGGCGTGAATATCATAATTTGGTTTATCCTTGAATAGGCGAATCATGCTTTGGGCCTGCCGCGCAATACTATCGGTATTTTGATTTATTATGTCATCTATCTCCTCCGTACTTATACCGATTTCAGAGGCTAATTGTATCCAATCCTTGCCTAATAAATTCGACAGATCCACAATACGTATGTCGCCGATATAGTGATCATTCTGATGTTTACTCAGACTAAATAGGGAGCTTCGATAGGTGGTAGTGATCTTATCACTGAATTCGGTAGTTGTGTCCGGTATAACAATATCCGGTAACACGATATTCAAAATACAGATGGGATGTTGCGGTGGCTCGCCCTTGGCAACTTTTGGCTCCTTCATGAATAATGTACGTCCAACAATGTCAGCATGTTGATCCTTCACACGTACAGTGAATGGTAGACGATTCTCCCGAAACGCTTTGAATTGCAATTGCAATTGATCACCAGATTTAGTGACTGGCACTAAGTTACCGGCCATTTCAATGTATTGTGGCTTCCCCTCCAGCACCTCAACGTCGCGACTCTTGGCAACCTCTGTAAAGAGTTCCTGCTTTTCTAGTGTTTTATCCTCACGGTCATCAGTCATGCAGAACACACGTAAGCGCGCTTCGTACGGTTCCACTTTCTTCGCGAAGACTACAAACTTGGCCATGAACGGCACATGTATTACCTCCCTAAATAGAAAGTTATGTCATTATATAAGAGTTTTTAACAAAAATACATGTATAATTGTCAAGGAGTAATATCTTCACTAATATTTCGGAAGCATGTTCGGCAATGTGTTCTATTGAAAATGCTGCACAGCTATTAATAGCCGAGGTATAGAGCTATACACATGCTAGTTATGATATGTACCAATTAATAAAATTCTCAGAATAACGGATTTTTTTTAAGGACTGTTCGTCTGCACTGTTTTAATCTAAACAATCCTTGTTTACCGCTGAGATTGGTTCCACATACAAGTATAGTATTATAACTCATTATCCAGCTAGGCCGCAAAGTAAAATTTCGCACAGGGCGTTGAAGATAGGCTTTTGAAAAGTGGGGTAAGCACCTTAAAGAGTTTTTGTAATATAAATATCTCAAATAACTATCTGAGATACGCTGGAGCTGTGCACTTCACAGAGAGCTCGGTTAGCTTTTCATAAAGAACCGCAGACGTGTCGCAATATTCACATAATTTCCCATTAACCTCCCTAGACATTTATTTTTAAAACTTTTTTATGTGAATTATATATCATTGCGAAACCTCAATGTGTATCTCTTCCTTAAATTCCCATTGAAATATATCTAACTTTATAAATGTAAAAGTAGTAATATACTATTTTGAGATCTAAATACGCACTTGTATAGTTCGGTTGCCATTTTGGTAGCCTCGGAAATATTCCTGCAATCCATTAACCAAAATCGTGCGGAGACAGTAGTCGTAAACGAAACACAATCATTCACGAAGGTCAGCGGTGTGGAGCCAGTAACGTCTTCCCATTGCGCGCGAGACGGCCCACCTAAATCAAGCGACACATACAAAAAAGACAATGCCACAAAAGTAAGATCCTTGCGTCAACGAGCATATCCAAGAAAAACATGTATCTTATAATTATTGTTTTTTGTTTTTCTACTACAAATTCATTAGCAAAAACTTAAGGAAAAAGAGTTGTAAAAAATGTTTTCAATGAACCAAAGAAATAAAACAATTATTAAAATGGTGTCGCTGTTAAATGAAATGAACATAAACACAAACCAAAAAAAGCTTAATGAAAAGCTTCTAAAGGAGATAGAATAGAAGAAACTTAGTTAGAAACTGTGAGGTATGGATGCAAAATGTAAAACTGAGGTAAAATCGCAATTGTCAAGCAGATTTGTAAGTTAGCGCTAAATAGCATTAAATATATGTACACATATATATATATAAGTACGAGTATATTGCTTTCAAAATGGTTATACTTCAATAAACAGATCGGTTTAAAGCTATTTTATCGCTATTATACATATTTTTTTATATTTTATTTCGTTTTCTCTAAACAACCTTTTAAAACATGCGCTTTATTAATTAAAATCAATGGAATGTGAATATTTTGTTGTTGTTTTTTTCGTGTAAGTGTCTGAAGGCAAAAAAAAAAATTATTTAACAAATCAAGAGTGATAGCCAAATTTAAAATAAATAATTGGAAAGTAAAATTTTTATAAAACAAATTTTGAGAAATTTAACAAAGTACTGAAATTGAAATAAATATGAAGTCGAAAAGTTATAATTAAGTTCATAATGCATGAAAATAATGTGAGTTATATAAGCTGCGCCGGTTTTTTTTTTGCATATTTATGTATTTCGTTTGTATTTTCTTTCGCAATAACTGAACTTTTATGAAATTGCTGTGATTTGTTTCTTGCTTTCGAGTGAAAATTTTCGAATTATGTGAATGAAGAGCACTTTTCAAAATATCACAACACTGTTGCTTAGTTAGAATGTATGCAAATTCCAAATAGTTTCGAATAATGTACGGGCTCCCCTTTTCAGAAAAGTTCTCTTTGGTACCACAAACAGTAGAAAATTCAAATTGTTAGTTTGAAAGTTACATTTGTTAATTCATTTTATTTTTTTGACATATGTGCAAAAGAATTAAGTAAAGGTATAACAAAATTAACATAAATTAAATTCGAAATTAATACATTTAAATAAAATTCGGTAATAAAATTTACCTATTGATGCGAACCTTTCTCGATCTTCATCTTTTTCAACATCTGAAACGTATCCCTAATTCCAGTATATTTTAATTTTTCGACAGTTCTCGACGCCGAACAAGCAAAACAAGCTTCGTAGAACTGGACATGATTAATCACACTATTCTCATTTTCTATGCATTCTAATATTTAACATGGTAGTCGAAAAAGTTTTTTCGTATTTTGTCAATAGATGTCGTTGCTATTGTATATCTCCAGTGCTACCAATCACATTGTGTTATACCATATAGTGTTGAAAAGGTAACATTTTAAGCTTCATTTAACCATAAAAAATCGGGGAAGTTGAAAAAAGTTACGGCTTTTCAAAAGTGAGTGAAAATAATGAAGAAAATCGCTTTATTTTGAAATTTTCGTATAAAAAGGGAAGAATGTCACGCTAAGCCACCAATGAAATTTGTGAAGTTTACAGAGACGATAGTGTAACAGTCCATGTAGCACAACAATGGTTCGCTCGCTTCCGTTCTGGAAATTTCGAAATCTCGATTTTGAAAGTTTTACACTGATGGAATAATGTCTCTAGCGGAAAAATGACAAAAAGTGGTCGACCAAAATGGTACACAAATATAAAAAAAAAATAAGTTGAGAGTTTGATTAGAAATACGAAAAGACTTTTTCGATTACCCAATATTTAAAACTGACTAACTTGTTAACTCAGCTATAACCCCTTAAGCGGTGTCTCCGCCAGTAAAGAATAAGAAGAACTGCTTAGTCGTCAGAAACGAAATTTTCGGTTTTGTTCACAAGCCTCATTATTTAACTGTTTTCCTCTATTTTAATATTTTTTTCTATCATTTGTTAAACATTGAAAATTTGTTCGATTTGTTCAGTTTCAGTTCAGTTGATATAGCTATGAAGTTCCAAAACAAGAACTAAATTTCTGATATTCTTTTGAAGTAAATGCTATACTCTCATTTTATGCAAAACCCCTGAATTGATCAGTTTTATATGTCTGTTCTTTTATTTTTTAGATAAAAAAATGTCTAAAAAATTATATGAATTGAATTTTAAACTTTCTAACTTAATTAAAATCAGACTAAAATATTCACATACCTCTCAAAAAATATATGTATACATACATACAATCATAAAATTTGCAAAATAAATATCAATGGTGTACAAAACGATTTGGAAATAAAGTAATTTGCTCTTTAATTGTGTAGTAACTTGTGCAATTCTTAATTAATTTCAAACGTACATGCATATGTACAAAATAGAATAACTTTCGTTCTAAGAAACGCATCAGAAAGTTAATAAACCATAATTTTAAACAGCTCGCTGGGAATGCTAGGAGTAGTATGTATGTGTGTAAATGTACTTTAGCCCAAGTGAAATAACTTTCAAAATATCAGATTGTCAGTGGAAAAGTATGACGACATCTGTGATGCTGCTATCAGCTAAATTATATTATAATATTCTCAAAGGTAACGCGTACTCCTTTCAAACTTATCGAAGACACACTGCAAAAGTCACGGCCATAATGGGATTATTCATTAACATGAATTGCGAAACAAAAAACAGTGAAGTCTAAAAACTCGCATTTCTCAATTGTAACATGTTAACATTAGAATAATAAATTTTTGAGGCAAGTCATTTTGCAGTTACAGGGTTTGTCCGGAAAGTAATAGGACTAATTTTCTGTCGCCGCGACCGCGCACCGACTGGATGCGGTAGAGGGCGTTCCTAGTCTCCGAGCACCTGGAGAGTCAGGACAAACATTTTCCCGCGACGTTTTTCTATGAGTGGTGCAAGCCGAAAATGCAGCGTTCGTTAGAGTAGAGGTACGCGATGAAATTCTGTGTGAAACTCGGTAAATCTGCGACAGAGACATTTGATGTGGTCAAACAGGCTTTCCCAGATGTTGCCTTAGCAAGAAGTGGTGTGTTTCGGTGGCACCAGGGCTTTTTGGAGGACTGGGACGAGGTCGCTGATGAAAACCGAAAGAATGAGCAAATCCAAAGTGAAAGTGATGCTCGTTGTCTTTTTTGATATCAAAGGCATCGTCCACCATGAATTCTTTCCTCCTGGACAAACCGTCAATGCCAAGTTTTACGTGGAAGTCCTCAAGAGACTCAAACGAAGGGTCAATCGGGACCGCCAAGACATCGCAGCCGATTGGAAGTTGCACCATGACAATGCCCCGGCTCACACCGCCCTTCTTGTGAACAGCTACTTAACCAAGGTCGGCATCCCAACGCTTCCGCAGCCGCCTAAAACCCAGATGTGGGTCCTCGGACTCTTTTGTTTCCTTGCCTGAAAAGGCCGATGAAAGAGGATCCAAGCAGCATGCACCTCGGTTCTCAAGGCTATTCCTTAGAATGCTTGGAAATCGCGCTGGCAGCGCTGCATGGACGCAGAAGGAGCCTATTTTGAAAGTTTTTAAATAATTGTAACGAAAGGTTCAATAATTTTTTAAATCGACTCGGTCCTATTACTTTCCGGACAAACCCTGTACTGTACGCGCATTTCCCCAACAGCCAATGAATAAGTTACACTTTATTAATTTAATTAAGTTCGTCTGATTAATTTACATTTCTTTGGGCTTACTTTATTTCTCTCTATCGGTTTGGCTTTATCAACGAAGTAGTCATTTTTCAAATAGTGTTTGCCTATAAAATAGTTTTAATCTTTTTACCTTTCTCTAATTCATTTAATTAAGCTATTTTGCATATAATTATATTCACGAAAATCATCTAACATTTTCTATTTCGTTATAAAAAATTATAATAATAATAATAGCATTAAAGTTCCAAATTAAAGCCAAATTTGTAAGAAAGTGTTTAAAATTATTTTGGACCAAAGAGTAACTTGCAGTGAAAACTGTTTTTAGGTGATTATTTGTCATATAATGTGAAAAGGTAACCTAACCTATTTGTGCAGAAATTTATGGCAAAATTCTTTATTTCAGTTATAAAAATCGCGTTTTGTTTACAAATTAAAAAATGAAAGCAAAGCTTAAAGATTTAATTATCTCTTATTAGTTAGTACTTTAATAGCTTATACATTCGCTGTGCATTCGTGTATAGCTCGTATTTAATATCAAAACAAGTAAATGGTGCTTTGCCTTCGAAATTTATGAAATAGCCTCCAAATGGTTTAATATTTATTTTAAATTATGCAGAGGTTGTCTGGTGAAATAAAAGGCATAGTACATTTTATTTACAGTGTTTCAATTACGGAGCATAAATATTAGTACATTACTTCGGAAATGAAGCCTGTATGAACATGTTTGAGGAAAAACATTACAGATTTTTAAGTCGCGGCGGATTTTAAAACGTTATAGCGTTATATTGTACATATATTTATATTGAATTTGCAACATGATTTTACAACTTGACAACCCCAGCATTAATTTAATGAAAAATTTTGAAAACGACTCTTAAGACATTCGCTTACGTAATTATATGAATTGCTGAACAAATAATAAAATTAATATAATAAAATTTGCGCATTTGTGAAAAAGTAAAAGCAAATCAAACTTATCGAAATGAAGTCCAACAAACCGAACAAACTTAGGTGATACATATATTTCGTATTTAAGTTTTGCTTCAAAGCATATTATTATATATTTATGTATTGGAATATTATAGAAATTGGAGCTGTTTGATCGAAATCGTAAAATTAATCGTACATATATTCATTTCAGTATTTATCAAACAAAAAATTTTCTTGATTTCGTGTAATTAATTAATTAAATTTTTTTCTTCTTGTTTTTTTTTTCAAATTTGATTTGAACTTTGGGCTTCAGATATATGTATGTAAATCTAATAACAAATAACTCAAAATACAAAAATGCTTTTGTCTGTCTTAATTGAACTTGAAATTTCATACATGTTTGTGATTTTGAAATTGCTAGTTACCTTTTAGAGATCTTTTCCGAAACACACCTTCAATGATGGAATAAAAGAATGGTATGCGTGCACATATGCATTTACGCATTAGTACAAAATTATATACGAATCGAATACATTTTGAAATCTAAATCAGAGAAAAACAACAAAGGCAATCCGAAATAAACCAAACAAATTTTAATAACTGAATCATTTTTTTCAACGAAAAGCCAAACTCGAATTAATCAAAAATTATCGAAAAAGTAACGAAATTATTGTTAACCTCATATTGTTGGCATATGAGTCGATTCGATATGTACTTGTATGTATGATATGTTTGAATGCATGTGTATAAGTTTTGGTGTGTGTGTGTGGTGGTGTTTATTTGTGTGTTTGTGTTAATTGTAGATGCAAGAACGTTGGGATTGTACAAGTGTTGCGTATGATCTGGCGTACGAATTTAGTTTATGGTATTTAAAAGAAAACCAAATCTTATGCGAAGTAATACATACAACCATAATGTGATAGAATGATAATTGGATAATAATTTAAGCGAAAACACGCAATTTTTTAGATATTATTTACTAGCTTTTACTGACATGTTGAGTATGTGATTATGTACTTTTTACATACATACATACATACAAACATATGTATCAATAAAATCAGTATGCTGTATGCTCACTAAATAAACATTCATATTATATAGGTTATCTACTAAATAAGTTATTAAATTTCTCTTGTTTAATTCTTCATTTGGTTGAAGCAATTTGTATAGTTGTTGGGTACATGAGCGATCTATAATTACAATATGTTATTAAATGACTATCCTAATATCTAGAAGGGCATTTATGTACTTCACTATTAATAAGAAATCAAAATATCAAACGAAAAACATTTTAAATAAAAATGAAGGAGTGTGTAAATGCAAAATGCTGATTGATGACCGTTCTTGTGTATACACTGGTTAATTTTCTATAGATATTTGAGTTGTTTTCCTTGCAACTGGAGGATATAATAATATAAATACAACAAAAACACACAAACATAGCAAACAGAAGACGATGGACAAAACGAGTCGAAGGTGAGTACTCACAGGCACCTAACAACTCAGCAGCTACTAACCATCAAAATGCCTTACACCGCAACACACTTAACGCAAGTGGTTTCGACTAAATTAAACAACCAGCTGCTTAATGGCGTGGAGAAGTATTTATTATTAAGTGCTATAAAAAGTCAATGATTTCGGCCCAACGCTTCCGTCAAAACCGCTTCGATTCTGACGGATCAGTAAGTAAATAATCAATTTCTTCGAACTTTAGTACTCTCAAGTAACCTGGGCTTTAATTATCTGTTAAGGAATTAGAATTTCTCTGATGGATCAGTAAGTAAACGTAAATAATCAAGCTCTTCGAACTGTCGAACCTTTAAGTAACCTGTACTTTGGTTATCTTAAAATTTCTCTATTAAGGCAGCTCTATTAAGGCACTAAATCGAGAAACTCATACACTTAATTAGCAAATTACTTTTTTATTTCAAGCGCATGTGCATATAATTTTATATACAGTTAAGTATATACGAGTATAACGCGGTATATTCGGTTAGGGGTCACGCTCTTTAATTCTCAAAAATAGTATTTTTCATACCGAATCTCACACTCAGAGCTGTTGCTTTCAAATTAGTTCGGCTCATTACATAATATTTATTAAACGCAAATTTGGCGACATAATAGGCCATAAGTCGGATTTGTATGCTTACGAATGGGCCCTACGCCTGCTGGTTGGGTCAGCTATGAGTTCTAACTTGAAAAAAATAACGAAAAATAATGAAGATGCACACACACGTATGTATATATGTCGGTATTTAAGTAAATCGCACTTATGATAGCTTAAATATTGATATGGATGGCTTTAGCACATAGAACAGGTATTTTTTCTGGAAAAATACATAAATATACAAGTAGAAAATTAAAGAAATAAATGCAGTTATGTATACATAATGTACATATCTATAAATGCATATATGTATATGTATTGATCATAATAGTTGATATTGCTAAACCGTTACAAAACACTATTTTGGGTGCGATTCAGAGGTAATCAAACTTGGTATTTGGGTCTGTAGGCAGTTTAAATATCAATGACTGAAATGTCTTTCTCTCTCTCTCTCTCTCTCAACATTACCACCGACTTAAATGGTTGGGAAAGTAATAAAAGATTATACAGAATTATGTGAGTATGTAGTTTATAGAAATAAATTTTGTCATTTTAAATATGTAAAAAACCAAATACAAAGAAAGTTAAAGTAAGTTAGTTAAGAATCCAACTAAAAAGAATAAAATGAACTTAACGCAAGTACAAGTATTTATCCAAACGAACAAATTAACACAAACGTAAATTAAACACCTAATATAAGTTACAAATACAAATCTTATTTTAAGTAAATATTAACGAATATTTGTTAGTTTATTATATTTATTTTTTTTCTTCTCCTTCTTCAAGACTAATTTGAATTTGCTAAGGCTCGATTAAAATAGAACGAAAAGAACTGTGTAAACATACCTGTTATGGAGCAGAGTAGTCGTAGCGTGGGTGTATTGCCGGAATATTGATTTATCATGCCCTGGCTATGTGCCTTGGGTGCTGGCATGCTCAATGTGATGGCCTTGTGGAATTTGCGACGTCGCGGCTCAACCGTTACAATCGGCGAGACGGCCACACCGCGGCCGAGTAGTTTAGCAGTTAGATCTGGATCGACTGGTTGTGCCTAAAATGAGGTAAACACAAGAAATGATCGATACATTTTTGTGATTACCATTGCAGTTATTTTATGGTTGACTGTGAGTTTTCGCTAACTTAGCGTTCTGTTCTTATATGTACATATGTATATACAAATGATTATTTCAACATGAAAATGGCCACTTAAGACTAAAGTACAAGTGTTGCGAAAAGAAGCACAAAGCAAGTAGAGCGTATTGAAGCGACAAAGGTATGCATTTGCTTAACTAAAGATAATTTATAGAATTTAGAACGAAATTGTACAAACATTTTGTGATTCACGGTTACTTATAGATTATATTATATTTCCATTGAATTATATGTGTTTATATGAAATAATAGAAGCTGTTTGGGCTTCTGAGCTAATTGCTGAACATTTTCCTACATACACACATGGAAGCGTACCTCATATGTATACATATGTATGTATGTATGTAAAGCTCTCACTTGTTTAATATACTGTAGTGTAGTCTACTACTTGCATCGGCGTCTTCTGATATTACAAATGTTCAGGCCCATTCGCTTCCCAATAAATTTAGTTATCAAATAAACTTTAAAAACTACATTGTTAATAAACTTTTTACTTCTATTTGTTAAGTTATTCTAATTATAATAATAATTAACTTCTTAAGGGCCGTTGAAACATCATTTTGTATACGATTATATGCGTTGTATTATTTGTAAGTTGCTTTGGCACATTCGAGGCACACTAATCCAGACCCAATTGCATAAACTATTTACTGTGTGAATTTGTGTTGTAACATTTTACAGGCATTTTAACTTATTAAGGCACCGCACGCTTGCTGTGTACCACTTCTTAGAAGCGTAAAACGTTTAAGTAAATGCACACCAACAACAAAAAAACATTTTGTTTTAAAGTTTATATTGAAACTAAATTTATTGGGTATTTTTGATTTGTCCATTAAGTTTAACTTTAATTATAGTTAGATATATTGAGTAATGACTAATTAATGTAAGGTATAGAACATACAAATGATACATATATACGTCCATACACAAACATACATATGTTGAATAGGATAGAACAAATACAAATATTACTCAAACGAGTCTAAATGTTCTAAATGTAATAGTGCGTTTGTTAATACATAGTAGACTTTACTTATTCGATTTGACCATTTTTTTATATTTTAGATTTATATATTTAGATTATATTCTATTGTTTATTTCTAGCCTGTCGATAATAAACTGCATTGCTTTCTTTCAAATATTTCATCTCACAAATTTTTGCTTGATAATTTGTAAAAGAAATATGTTATGGAGGAGAGGATAGCTTCATAAATATGACAGCATGTAAGCAAGATTGAACTTTAAAATCAAGCAATCAATAACAGAACAATTTATAATCCATTTAGCAATCTGATAACCTTCAAGCAAAGGTGCTCAAAACTGTGCCTCTTCACTACCACTGTGTTTGCTGTGTCTGTTGATTAATAATTCCATTCAATTTCATTTCACCTTAGTTTAACAGTCACTTCTTTTGTTTGATTTTCAGTTATTTCACAATATGAACCATTTTCGTGAACTATTATTTTTTTTTTTTTTGAATACTACTTGGTTTGTATCTTTGCGCTGCATTTATTTATCTTTATAACGTGCACTTTTTCTAACTAAAATTATAAATTGTGTATTGTCGCCTATTTCGAATCAAATTGATAGTAATCGTTCTTGACTCATAAAAGCGATAAGAAATAACTACTAAGCTACATATATTTAGGCTAGTTTGAAGTGATAGACTAGTTGGTTTACGCTGAATGCCGAGTTCACCGCTAACATAACTATAGCATGTTGAAAAGTAGACCACAAATAGTTGATTTACGAAGAATATACTATTTACTTCTTACAATATAAGTGACTTATTCTGAGAAATATCCCTTCAGATTACGCAAAATAGCAATAATTCGGTAAATCGAAAGTTTGTTTTTTTCATAAAGTAACAGTAACTCCAAAACATACTAACTGCACTACATTCTGTTGGATGATGACTTTATGGCGCATAACCAAATCGTATGTTTAGGTTCAAATTGTTCACCAGTTTGGTAGTTTGCGGTTATGTATTCTCCATAATATAAATGCATATTGATTATGTTTTATGACATCATAAATCATCATAAGAATAATTGATTGATATATATTTAACTGTAACGTTATGTTGTTCTAATTTTATGCTAATTTTCAAAGTTTGTTATAATGAATACATATGCTTGCTTCTATATGTGTAAGCATTTTGTATATATGTAGATAGTAATAATTCTATTACATATGGAGTTTACCAAATAAGTGAGAAACGCTTCTTCTTTGGAACATGATTAACGCTGATTTTGCGCAATTTTTCTGGTGCAACACCTTTGCGTGGTTTAAAGAGATTTACCTGCAAGCCCACTTTGATCTTTTTGGTGAGTGCACCTTGCGGGAAAACAGCTTGCACTTGTGGCACCACTGTGCTGGATACCATGCCGCCCTCGGGTCCGATGGCATGCACCTCTTGGCGTATACGCGAGACCACAGCAAAGTATTGTGGAAAGTCATAGGTAACAAATCGACAGACATGATTGCCACCTTGCTCCTCAAGTTGTGCGATTTCTGCGTATATTAAAAATACATTAACAATGCGGCACACATTTAAAAAACTTTTGCTAATAGTTTACCTTCGGGTTCGAAACATTGTTGCAGCACATCATGCATGATTTCTTCCGAATTGTCGACGGTGTGCTCCCGCCAGGTTTCGCCATTATCAGAGCGCAAAATTATAATTTCGCGTTCTTTGCCGCGGAGCGAAGCAAAGTGTGGTACTTCCATGATAACGGGACCGATAAACTTGGTGGACACAGGGCCCAGCTCCAACACGCGGCTGGCTAAAGCTTCACCTTCCATTAGCTGGGGTGGATGCATGGTGCGCTGCGGTTTGACATAACGGCAAGTGACGCGCGTCGGCTGGCAAGTGGAGCGCGAAGGTATAATCATGCGTACGCCACTGTGACGACAGCCACGCATGGCGCCACCGCGAGCATCCACCAGAAACGATACAAGGAAACTGTAAGAATAAAACAAATATGTGACCGTTATAAACTGCAAAAAGGAAAAGATTTCGATGATTGAAGGAGATAAATATGTACTTAAAATCTCAATAAAGTCTCAACACAAGTGAAAGTTGTACGAATTAATATTCTAAAGCTGGTTTATGTACCTTTTCCAGGAAAGTTTTCGGCTGCATGTAAACAGAGTTTCATAAGTAAACTTCCTTGCTCAGTATTAAGTATTAGAAATTTTTTAATTTATCAACTCACCTCATATATTTTTGTTCCTCGTTGAGACCATTACCCATATAAATACCGTCCACATAAGATTTCCCAATGCCATGTACTTGAGCCTTGTGTGGGCTTATAAGCTCTTCTGCGATGGCCTGCGGTTGCGATGGGCCACCGACTCCACCAGCATACTCAGCACTGTGGGTCATCATGCGATTGGAGTCGATGCGTTCATCACGTGTAACATCGATTGGCAAGGAGTCATCGCCTAAGGATTTCATTTCATCAACTGTCAAATAACGGTAAGGCTGATCGGATAACATATTATCTTCGCCTGGTGGTGGTGGATGTGTAGTGGTGGTAAGTTGACGAGTTTTAATATTGTATTTGATTGGCATTCCATTACAATCCGATTTTTTTCGATTTTTTTGTTGCAGTTCATTAGCGGTGTCGGAGCGAACAGTGCAGAAAAAAATTTAAGAAACATAAATAAAGATATGCGAAGATTTATTTTTAATTTGAATCACAAACACACATGCATAATCAATAATCTTTCGGATTAAATATGAAAGCTGATAACGCATTTGCAGTGAAAAGAAACTTAACTGAAGATTATGTAAATAAAATGCTCACATATATGTATGTATGTATGTAATTGTTAAAAAAATTTAAATGTTGAAAGCGCATAGCAGATTAGTTATCTAAGAATTATATATGTAGGAAGGAAGTATTTAGATAGCAGACTCATAATTTGGAACGCTTCGTTGCACGCTCCAATCAAAATGGTACCTCTCTAAAGCAGTTTCATACTAGTAAGTTACAGGTCTATGCGCTTATGTTAGTAATAAGACTCTCTGTATTACGTAAACACTTTCCAATATAATACACATGTTATGCCCTGGTCCCCAATTATATTGTATATACTCTTCCTTTGCGGTTGAGATCTTTTCCCTAGGGCCTAGGAGATTTGTGAATAAAAATTGTTTCAGAAATCCAACATTATATGTCTTCAGTCATATCTAGTTATGTGTACATGTAGGTCGCAGTCTTTAAACCTGAAATTGGTTTTATTTCATCCTCGGTCCGTCATTGATCTAATTCAATATTTTTAGACTCAAAATTGGCAAATGAACAGCACTTGAAATATAATTTCGTGTATTTTAATTTGTGTACATATGTATGTATGTATGTATATTTATTTACATAAGTCTGTGTAGAATATTTTTCATTTACAACAACACCAAGAAACGGTTAATTTATACATGAAAAGTATTACAGAGGAAAACGTGGATTATGTACATGTATGTATGTATATTCATAACACTAGGGTGACCCTCGTAATGTAAAATACTTTAATGATTTTTCTATAACAACATTTTAAAGAATGCCTCGCTATTCTCAAATATTTAATGAGTTCCCCTCGAGGCGAAGTAAGACGGAAATTCGGAATACACGTCGTATCGGCTTCATCGGCATAACGATATGTATTGCCTCGAAAGCATCAAAGACTCCAGAAAATGATTTTGGATGACAATAAAACAAGTTTTATTAATATAGAGACATTTTAAAAATAGTAAAGTTAAGTTGCGGAACATATTACACAACAATATGCGAAACGTTTGAAAGATGAAATCACGCAGCGCAGCTTCATTTGAAAGAAAAGGCTGTTGTTTCATCATTACCGTTGCACAAATGGGTTTCGAACGAAAACGAAAGGTAAACGTACTACGAAAATGGCAACTAAAATTTAAATATCCCTATAATTGGTGCTTTATCTTAAATGATAAACATTTTAAATTTTAAATTCAAAATTTGCTTAGATAATTTAATTTTCCTGTAAATGTTAAGAACATTTCAGTTTGCAAGGAAAGTTAAAAAAAACTAATCCTCCAGAAAATTTAAATACAAGTATGTATTAGTCTTAACACTATCACTTCTATTTTTCGTTTTGTAAAAATAGGTATTTTTCATTAATTTTTTATCACCCTAGTGTCATGCATATTCATTCGCCTAGCGCCCACTAACCGAATATCCAGATTTCAGTTATATTTTTCGTATTGATAAATCGAATATTCTTTATGCGAGCACCTGAAGGCATTTAATAAGTTTGTTAAATATAAACACCGCCATGTATGCGAGTAGTACATGTATGTATGTATGTACATATCTATGTATTTAAATATGCATATCCCCGTAAAGTGTGAAAGGTGGTCTAAAAATTTTGACATGTTACTAGTTATTTTCAAACATAAACCGATGGCTCTTAGATCGTTTTTCACTGAGAAACGAGCTTCAATGGAAACACTGCCACACACACACACTTTATAAGGAGCTTCTCTATTTAAGGGTTATTTAAGGAAAACGTACATATATGTTTGCTTAATTCAGTGTACATTTTCAATACTGCTAATAAGTGTAAAGCTCAGTGTATGAGACTTACTAGACATAAAGAATGCTTCGCCCTGGTAATATGGAAGGTAAACGTGGTCTTCATTCGTATTTTGATCACCCTTAATGCCATAACAAGGATCCCAATCGTTTGTGTCACCTGAGACACAGTTTGTTGTACAAAAAAAATATATATATTTTAAGTATAGCACTGTCAATTTTAAATTTGTTTTGAATTTATCAAGTTTGTTTCGAATATTATACCAGAGTATAATGAGGATAGGTATATAGTACATACAATGGATAAAGTAAGATTGTTTAACTTCGTGTCATATTTGTGGAGTGCTTCGCATTGTGTTATTCGAGTAGCATGTCAAAGTTTTTATACAGGCATTACATACAAGTATTCGAGGTCTAACATAGTCAAAATACAACTGGACTTTGAAATGAATGAAGTGTTGTAAAGCCATTGTTTCTCTATGCATATGTTTAAATGAAATATAAAGGGTGCTGTATGTGACACACGAGATGTTGAACCAAGCAAAATATTCTTTTTTTTCAATGTAAATGAAATCGCTTATGCTCATACAGATGTTCATACATATGAACTAAATAGAAAGATATTCTTTAAAATATTATTTAAACATACCGCCTTCCTCTTCCGAATCGGACATAAATGATTCATGCATTG
The DNA here is from genome assembly GCA_037783105.1 of Bactrocera zonata. Classification (NCBI taxonomy): domain Eukaryota; kingdom Metazoa; phylum Arthropoda; class Insecta; order Diptera; family Tephritidae; genus Bactrocera; species Bactrocera zonata. Next base: position 88,800 of record JBAWJQ010001397.1, on the reverse strand, counting down.
CTTCCGGTGCAACGACACGATACTTCTCGTCGGTTTGAGTTTGTGCTGCCGCATCCGGCTCATTTGTGATCGACTTCAACGAATCCAAAACGCTTATGTAACCCAGTTTGCGTGCAATGTGTAACGGGGTCTGTCCGTTAACCGTCTGAGCGTTGGCATTCGCCTTATGCTCCAAAAGCAGATTAACGATATGGCAATGTCCTTGCTGAGCAGTTTGATGTAATGGCGTGTAACCGATAGATGTGGCCGCGTCTACATTGGCGCCGTGATGCAACAAAAAGCGCACCATATTTGCCTGACCGAAATGTGCGGCTACATGCAGTGGCGTATAGCCGGCTTTGGTGGCCATGTCGATGTTGGCGCCATTGCGTTGCAAGATTTCAGCAACATTTACGTTGTCTTCTTGGGCGCACAAATGCATTGGTGTCAGGCCATTCTTGGCCGGATGATTTACACCGGCCTTGTGCTCGATTAGCAAGTTTGATATCTCGGCGTGGCCCTCCTGTGGAATAACATTAGTTTTGTTAGAGAATGTACTTTAAGGTTGATAAGCAGTAGTTATTGTAAAACAAGCGCTGCCTCTGCTCTCACGCATGTTTACACTTGTGCATACGGTTACTCACCTGACAGCTCAAATGCAATGGTGTGAAACCGGCTTTGCTCTCGGCATTTGCCTGTGCGCCGTACTCCAATAGCGTTGTAGCAATGTCCATTTGATTTTTACGTGCCGCAATATGTAACGGTGTATGCCCGTTCTTAGCAATAGCATGCGGGCTGGCACCTTTCTCCAGCAGCAAAAGAGCGACCTTCTGATTATCATAGTGACAGGCCACATGCAATGGTGTAACACCGTTCTTTCCCTGTGCATCCACATCCGCCTCCTTTTGCAACAACAATTGAGCAACCTTGATGTGACCATATTTGGCTGTCAAATGCAATGGCGTGAAGCCCTTCTTCGTGGCAGCATCCAAGGCTGCGCCATTTTCGATTAAAACGGCAGCGACCTGAAGCATAACATTTAGAATACTTCTGTATAAGTCTTAAAAAATATATTATATGTGAGGTTTAAAAGTGATAAAGGATTGATACAGGAATAATACAAAATGAAAATTGTTTATTTCGTAATTTATTAAACATTATATTGAGGCAACAAATAAATAATAACAGTATAATCAGAACAACATACATTAAACAAACTTGTGATGAATATAACAAAAATAACAAAAAATCACTTTAAAGCTCTTAAAAATACTAAAGAAAGAACTTAATGGTAAAAACTAAATACTACATCAGTTTTCAATATGCAAATGACGAATAGATTGTTAAGACAAAAAAGTTTGTTTAAATAAATTAAATACTAAATCAGTGCCAAAAAATGTGAGAAAGCTTTTAAAAGTGCTTTGTAAAATAATTTGATTTTCTTTCAATTTTTGTTGTAGAAATACTGAAAACATAAGGCAAACTTTGAATAAAAAGGAAGAAATTGGTTATAAAAATTGTTGTATCTAAAATAAAAATAAAACGCGTTTGCCTTTACTAAAATTTTTTAGCACACTTCTTGGAATCCACATTTGTATCTCACAGAGCAGTGGTTTTTGGCACAAAAAATTGTAACAACAATAACAAGAACTTAGGTGACATTAAAAATTGAAACGAAACTTAAACTAGGTGTACATAAAATGAGTCAAAACTAAAAAAAAACAACTATAGATCAAATGAAATACTCCTGATGGCGTATCCAAAACAATTGCATCAAATAAACCGTATCAATGTGGTCCACAATCTTTTTCGCAATCAATTGCTTTACCTCGTCCTGACCTTCTTTGGCCGCAATATGCAAAGCAGTGTACATATCTTTGGTGGTGGCATCCACTTGAGCGCCATGCTGCAGCAATAGCATGACAATATCTACGTTACCGAGACGCGAGGCGATGTGCAACGGCGTTTGCTGTTCACGTGCACGTGCATCCACTTGAGCACCATTGCGCAGCAAAATGCGTATAATATCAGTCTGTAAAGGCAATGAAGCGTTGTTAAATAAAATCACAGTTACGCTCATCCAGCCCGCCAAACACTTACCTGATTTGCACGTGCGGCCAAATGTAGTGGGGTCTCCCCGCGCACGGTCGGCACATCTGGACTGGCGTCATGTTGCAGCAAGTAGATGACAATGTTCATGCAGCCCATAAAAGCCGCTACGTGCAGCGGCGTCAAGCCGCTCTCCGTTGTGGCACTAATGCTAGCGCCGTGGCGCAGCAACAACTCTACGACTTTTATGCGATTCTTTTTGCAGGCAATGTGCAGCGGCGTGAAACCGTTGAGCGCACGTGCATTGGCGTCGGCATTGCGATCGAGCAATAGCTTAGCGACACGCACATGCCCGCAATGCGCTGCCACATGTAGCGCCGTCAAATAGTCCACGGTGACTTCATCAACGGGTGCACGATGGTAGAGCAAAATGCGTGCGGCATCTACATGCTCACCCTGCGCGGCCATATGCAGCGGTGCGAGACCGTTCTTCGTTTTAGCGCTAATCGGGGCGCCGCGCTCCAATAGCATGTCGACAACTTGCTCGTGACCGGAACGAGCCGCACAATGCAACGGAGTTAAACCATCGCGTGTTTTGGCCTCTATATTAGCACCTTTCTCCAGCAGCAAGGAAACCATATTTGTTTTACCCCATTTTGCGGCAACATGCAACGGACTGATATTGTGCTTAGCGGCAAAATTGACATCGGCACCCTTTTGTATGAGTAAGGTGGCGATGGCTTGATTGCCATAGTGGGAAGCAATGTGCAACGGTGTAAAGCCAGATTTGGAAGTCACGTCAGGATTGTGGTCGTTCTGTAAAATGATGTTCGAACGCAATGTCGAAATTTTCATATTAGCGCACATAATAATTCCATATTCAGTGTATACTCACATCTAGAAGTAGTGTGGCGGCCTTCACATCGTCCTTCTTAGCCGCGATGTGCAATGCTGGCAAACGCACCTTACCGCGTGTATCGCTCTCCAAGAGCACGGCGACGACTTTGTCGTGTCCTTGCTGCATGGCCACTGCCAGCGGCGTGAACCCATCTTCAGTAGCCAAGCTTTGATTGGCGCCGTTGGCCAGTAGCAGCTTCACAACAGAATCGTGGTTCTCCTGCGCAGCCATATAGAGTGGCGTAAAACCGTTCTGCGACTGTACATTCACGGCGGCATTATGTTCCAGCAAGAGTTTCACCACCTCCTCTTGCCCAGCAAGCGAAGCAATATGTAGTGCTGTGTTGCCCTTCTTTGTTGCACTATCCACAATAGCGCCACGCTTTAACAGCTCGGAAACGACATGCGTATGTCCATCCTTCGAAGCCAAATGCAGTGCATTCAAGCCATTCTAATTTAACAGGCAAAAGAAATTGTTTTATTTAAAAATTTATGTTAAAAGAGATCGAAGGTATTAAAATATATACTTACAGTGTTGCTGGTGTTAATGTCAATATTATTTTTTAAATGTTCCAAAACTCGTTCTAGATTACCAGCTCGGGCAGCGCGTAGAAATGACGTGTTTCCATCGCCCTGTAACAAAAGTAGCAAAAAATCAATGGATGCGTTTTGAAGGCTTTATGAAGAAGTATTAGATTAAAATATATATGGGCATTGTTGCCACAGTATCGAGATATAAAAAAATGTATTTTTCGCGCGGCCATTTTTAAAATAAGACAAGAAAAAAACGTTAACTTCGGCTGCATCCAACTCTAATATAACCTTCACAGATGCATTTTTTTTAGTAACTATTTGTTCAGTTTGTATGGAATCTATATGCTATAGTAATCCGATCTGAACAATTTTTTCGGATATTATGTTATTACCTTAAGCAGTAATCCATGTCAAATTTCGTGAAGATACCACGTCAAATGCGAAAGTTTTCCATACAAGCCCTTGATTCCAATCGTTCGGTTTGTATGACAGCTATATGCTATAGTGAGCCGATTTGAAGAATTTCTTCCCATATTACATTATTTCTATGAACAATAACTCATACCAAATTTCGTGAAGATACCATGTCAAATGAGGAAGTTTCCCATGCAAACATTTGATTTCGATCATTCAGTTTCTATGGCAGCTATACGCTATAGTTAACCAATCTGAACAATTTCTTCGGAGATTACATAGTTGCCTTAGAAAATAATCTATACCAAATTTCGTGAATATATCTTGTCAAATGTGAAAGTTGTCCATACAAGAACTTGATTCCGATCGTTCAGTTTGTATGGCAGCTATATGTTATAGTGGTCCGATATCGGCAGTTCCGACAAATGAGCAGCTTCTTGAAGAGAAAATGACGGTTGCAAAATTTCAAAGGGATATCTTAAAAACTGAGGGACTAGTTCGTATATATACAGACAGACGGACGGACAGACAGACAAACAGACGGACAGACGGACATGGCTAAATCGACTCAGCTCAACATACTGATCATTTATATATACACTTTATAGGGTCTCCGACGCTTCCTTCTGGGTGTTACAAACTTCGTGACAAACTTAATATACCCTGTTCAGGATATAAAAATAGTAGATCTTTAATATTACTGTTTAGCGGAGCATAATGAGCATTACACCGCCTAACAACTCTAACATCTGCAAAAAAACAAATGGTCATTCAACTGGCACAGGTGCATTAGAGGTTATCGGTTGCCTCCCAACCACTCTACCACCCAACAACTAACAAATTATGCGAACGGAATGGCTGCAATGTCAAGCCGAAGTGCACACATACATACATATGCATATGCAACCAGCTGTCAGCAAGTGCATTCGCCCGTACATACATACATATACATTCACAAATATACTTATAAAGCAATACATACATAAATAACACGGTAAACTATAAAAGTTGTTTACTTGCAATTTGTTTACAAATTGAGGGGTTGAAAGTCGGGCATGTACTTAAAAACCAAAACACTTCGACTTCGAAAGAGCACGCATTATCGAAAATGGCGTCATCATTTCGAAAGAGAAATTCGAATTTCGAATTGCGCTCTCAACAACCCTCACCGCTCGTTTCTTCCGTTTTTGATTTGCTTCCGGCTGGATATGAAGTGTTCTCAGAAATAAATGGTAGACAGTGATTTTTTTTTTGCATTTTGCCTCTATGTTTACCTACATATGATGTGCATTATGAGCATTGAAAGGAACCATCCCTTTTGTACATTTGAAAAGAAAATCTTGGCATTTCCCATTAAAAACCCGCTTTTGGCATGAATATGTGAAAGAACATAAATACCGGAAGTAATTTCACATTTTAATAATATTTACTTAAGTTAATGAGCTTGCTTGGGAATATAAAAGGAATTGCAAGCGATGGCGACGTATACGTTGACTTCAAAGGTTGAAGCTTTTATCCATTAAAATATGTAATCCTAGCTTGTGAAGAAATATTTATTCTCACTTTGAGGAGAATAGACGCAAAAACATTCTTGAAAGTTTTAATTATATAATAACCTTTTTTTCATAGTTAATAACAGAATCATCTTGGACCGCTCTTGTGGTCGTTCATTTCCATGTGATTGAATCACATTTAATCACTAAAATTAAGCTAGTCAAATTGTTTTATCATACACCTTAGAGGTCTCATAAATCTGACTCATTACTAAAATGGCTATAAGAAATTGATATTATTTATTTTATTTAACAAAAGATCTCCCATCGCAGCATAAAAATACACACAACTACTCGAAGCTGCAAGTAAGTCTAAAGCGTATACATGTACACACATACATATGTACATATGTGTACCTAAGACAAATGACAATTTTTCCAAAAACCTTTCCAAATTTATGGCATATGACTCATTTGGGCGAAGAGTGTGCATAATAATAAGCAAAAAGGACCTGAGGGTACAGTAAATATGCAAAAACATTGTCAGTGCATAACTCGAAATTGGGTTAATCTAAAAATAAATGAATGTTGGATATGAAACACGCACATCCGTCATACTGTCAAGTCACATTCAAGCCGCACCCAAAGCTAAATTATCTCATTAATGCACGCACAGCGCATACATACACAAGTACACACATGAATAATGCTAAAAACGCGTTCCCCTGAAACTAAGCACAAACTGAATGCTATCATATGTTTGCATATAAAGTTAGTTATCCTGCATGAAGTACCATTTTAATCACTTGCCAATTTTCACACAATTACTCTACAAACACCTGCACTGCCCCTCACCACGGCAATGATTGCGTATACGAAAGTAGTTTGCCGTTGCAAAAGAGAATAGGAAAATCGATGAAATTTTCACCACCTCAAATGGGTGGGTCCCAATGAACATTTCTTGCAATATTTGAAATAAAATTTAAACAAGTTACGAATATCAATGAAAAATTAATGTTTTTGTCAAAACCCTGCAAATCCTTGCAGATAATATGGTATTCAGTGGCGAAAGAGCAATTATTCAATGCAACTATGAAAAATCGATATTTTCAAAGATGGACGCCAATATGGCTGCCGCATAGTGCCACAGTCAAATTGTGGATTTTCACTTGAATTAATCGACTTTTAATATAAAAAACATACTAGAAATATAGAAAATTACCTGAGTTCCATTTTCAGTGACCATTTTGTAAAAAATCTAAATTGTTTGAAGGTTTTGCAGGCAATTTTCTTCACTTAAAATTTATATAGTATAGAGAAATTGTGTAAGTCGATGTCGTCACTGCTTAGTCATAGCTTTCATTTCTTTTCCTGGATTGAAATTTTCATTTATGTGCACGATAATTTATAAAAACTTATTGAATGTGACCTTTTAAAGGTTTTTCCGTATTTTTTCAATTAAATTTGTTACTTAAAATACTTTAAAATTCGTTTTTAATATTCTATATGTATGTATATTATATTTATGTATATCTATATAGTGCTCTATGGTAGATAGCTTTTTTTCACTTAGACGCTGATGTTAAGAAGAATTTTTGCTTCCGATTTCTTGAAAATTTTACTCTAGACTGGATGTGACCGCAACTTCAGCGTATCCTAGTAGCTGACTACCAAGTTGCCGACTCAGGATGTTCGAAGGACCTGCGCAGTGCATATTCGAAACGAGTGTTTTCGAAGTCAAGCATTGGGAGTAACGAGAGTACTTCGAAGAAATAGAGCGAGCAAAAGGAATCAACAGCTACGGAGAGCCACTACAAATGCCGGTCGCGTGCCATGCAATGTGTTTCACCACGTGCATCTGTTATTGTTTTGATTAGTTGCCGGTTTATACGTCTTTCTTCTATAGTATCATATAAAGCGAATTGAAAATAAATATTTACGTGCATACATATGTATGTATGTATGTATAGCTTTAGCTCGCACATGCGCAACCCTGATTTCATTGAGATACTTTAATATCTTCTGGAATACCTCATATTACTTTGTCGTTTAGAAGCCCGCACTTGCAAATCATATTGAAGCATTCTGATTTTTTCGATGATTCACTGCACAGCTTCTCGAACTACACATGTATGTACATATGTGTTCATGTGTTGTTCCAAAGACAGACTATTAATTAAGCATTCATGAAATGTATTCATCATTAGATTTTTTCTGTCGAAGCCATTGGGAACAGAAGTGAAATGTGCCACTTTGGGTCCAAGTTGGATTTATTTGATATTAACGGAATGAACAAAATCGTCTATATTTTTAACAATTCGCTCTTTCGCACTTTTCTTATACATATCATACATACATACACTTTTTATTTACGCATTTGTAGAATGTCATGCCCTGTACTCTGGCAACCTGCATCGCAAACGCGGGCGCTAAACTAAATTTCCCACACTCATCCATATTTATATGTACATATATATTTATATACAGGCATGTATTACGCTTGCATGTTAACATAAATTGAATTGCATTTCCGTGACGCATAGGAAGTCACGATAAGCAAAATCAAGCCGCAGCCATACCAGAGTCACATACATACATACGTAGCGTTAAACTCACCCACCAACTCAGTCGCGCTTTATTCGCCAAATATTCGAATTTTAAATGCATTTTCGGCTTCATCCTCGTCAAAACATGCGCCCCTTCGCAAGAACTTCCTCAGAAGAGGGTTGCTTTATCCTTCAACTCGCGCTTTTATTGCATTTCGCACGCATGCATGTGTACTATATGTATGTACAAGTATGTATGTATGTACATATATAAAGTGTGACAGTTGTTTATTTCAAAGGCTCGACCTGTTATGACTTTTAAAGAAACTGTGGAGAAAAAGTGTACAACTTTGCCATTACTCAATTATTAATAGTCCTGAAATGAAGCAATCGCGTTCCTCCCTCATGGCATATCGGTCACTATGCCATTTTTGCTATGTTATATGAGAAGTAGGTAAAGAGAATATTGAAAACATTTGGTTCAATTTATTTTAGTCTTTGCTGGAGTATGGAACTTTGCCTAAAAGTTGCTCCATTGACCAAATTTTCGCTTGTATGTAGAGATGGACCAATTCGCCCCGTTATTACTTTGATCCTATCCCTATATCCATCTCGCTTAGTTTTAGGGTTTCACAATCAACCGTTATGGGAGCAAACCCGTTATACTCTGTGCAACAAATGCCAATTTAAATGTTGGCTCACATTTTACTGGAAAATTCTTACTTCCTTCCCCCTTTCCCATATCTTGCAATATACAATAATATTAAATAGTGCTATAAAATTATGGTTGTATACACCTCTTTACCATTCGAAAAGAACATACATATATAAACTGTTTTTATACTCTCGCAACCTGTTTCTGCAGAGTATAATAGTTTTGTTCACCTAAGGTTTGTTTGAATTACCTAAACCTAAACGAGATAGTATATAGTTATATAAATCCAGTGACTGTCTGTCCGTCCGTTTGTCCGTGCAAGCGGTAACTTGATTAAAAACTTAAGACGACGAGTTGAATGGGCGTAATGGGACCAATCCAACTCAACTAAACTTACTGAGAGGAAGTATTTTTAAAATTTCTTCATACACTGTGAAAATGTGTTAAATCTTCATGTATCGGTTATGTTCAAAATTACTAAAAGTGCGGCAACTCTTTGAAAGAATTAACTTCTTCTTCTTTAATGATCTCTCCAACGGAGTGAAGGTCTTTCTATTCCTCTGCTCCCTCCAGCGGGTACTGCGTCGAATACTTTGAGAGGTGTTTTCACCCACACGGACGTTATGACCTAGCCAGCGTAGCCGCTGTCTCTTAATTCGCTGAACTATGTCAATTCCGTCGAATCTCTCATACAGCTCATCGTTCCATCGAATGCGATATTCGCCGTTGCCAATACGCAAAAGACCATAAATCTTCCGTCGACACATCAGATGTTGTCATCGTCCAAATGCCCCTGCACCATATGGCAGGACGAGAATAATGAAAGACTTATAGAGCTAGGTCTTTGTTCGTCGAGAGAGGATTTTACTTCTCAGTTGCCTACTCAGTCCGAAGTAACAGCTTGGCAAAAGTTATCCTTGATTGGTTTTCGAGGCTGACATTGTTGTTGGTGTTAATACTGATTCGAAGATAAACGAAATTATCTACGACTTCGAAGTCATGACTATCAACAGTGTCGTGGGAGCCAAGTCGTGAGTGCGACAACTGTTTGTTTGATGACAGGAAATATTTCGTCTTGTTCCCGTTCACTACTAGACCCATTTGCTTTGCTTCTTTACCCAGCCTGGAGAAAGCAGAACTAACGGCGCGGATGTTGAGGCTAATGATATTAATATCATCGGGATACGCCAGCAGCTGTACACTCTTATAGAAGATAGTACCTGCTCGATTAAGTTCTGCGGCTCAAATTATTTTTTCCAGCAGTAGATTGAAAAAATCGCACGATAGAGAGTCGCCTTGTCTGAAACCTCGTTTGATATCGAACGCCCTGGAGAAGTCCTTCCCGATCCTGACGAAGGTTTTGGTATTGTTCAACGTCAGTTTACACAGCCGTATTAGTTTTGCGGGGATAGTGAACTACAAGCATTAAATTTCACAACCAGGATACAGAGAAGGACTTCATGGTAACCGGTGTAAACATAGGAAAACGGGCGTGGCACCGCCTACTTTTAGATGAAACGGTATATCTCAGAAACTACTTGAGAATTTGATTATGTGAGGTTATCCAATCATTACTACTGTACACTATTGGTAAAACATTACGCAAATAGTGTCCTCAAGGTAGTATTAATAGCCGAAAACAAATTGTAAGTTTGCAAGGACACAGACACCAAAAGGACACTTGTGAGTTCTGGTATTGAAATTCGAGGAGAATATTTATGTGACAACAGCATGTCCTTATGACAAAAATGAGTGGAATCGCGCCAATACTTCCTTTAGTTTCCTTATACCTAGTATTAACATTTTCGAACTTCCGATTGACTTTATAACGCATCTATCGATCAATATGTAAGAAATCGTAATTAAATTCTAAAGGGGTCTCAAAATATCATCTACATATCTATCTTTTTGTTATGATTATAAAGTCTCCAAAATTAAGATTTTAAATCAGAGATAATTTGCTAACTATCAGGTCCCAAATTTGAGACAATATTTTGTGACTAAAGACTAGAGACTGTGTTGTGAACAGTAACTGGTCACAAATTGAGACTTTACCTCAAAATATCTAAAATAGTGACTAGAGACTCCTTACAGAATTGCGCTATTAAAGATGTCCGTACATCTTTGTATGTCCTATTCGGCTATTAATTTCCTTTCAAACATTTCGAATCCAACCAAAGCATACAATCTTCATAAATAATTGTGTCAGCGCTTGTTGGTGCGACTAAAACCGAAAATTTCTCTGGTACTCCCATCTGCGTAAAATTCGACAAAACTATTTGGTACGAAATATTTGGTTGTTTTTTATACACAACACATGGTGCCTCACACGGCCACACACACAATCCGATCACTTGATTTCATGATTAGCATATAAGCCTCCAAGTTTTCCGATTAAGTTCCTAATATGCTAGTTGTCCCCTCATTATTTTAGTGTTATCTTTCTTCTTTTTGGTAAACTCTTATAAACGATTTGCTTTTTATTTGAAAAAAAAATCCAATTTGATCAAATTGTCGACAACAGCAAGAACTTATCTCATGCTTTAAATTTCTCACAGGGTCTGCAAGTGTACAACTATTTGTTGTTGTTTATTGCAGAAATTTTACAACAAACATCTAATGCCAAAGCCAAAATAGGTAGATATGTATTTATGCATATACATATACATATGTATGTACATAAGAAGGCATACATAATGAAGCAAATTACCTAGATTTGCTCTAGTAATACATATAATTCGTTTTTGACTAGAATTCACCAAGCAATTAAAATAAAATTACCGTTCTACCTTGCAAAGGGCGAAACTAGTTCACCAGCTCGTTGCCATAAAATTCTTTTTCTCATTATTTATATACAATATTTTGCACATAGAACTCTACACTTACACCCAAACTTTGGAGCGAAGGAAAGCGCTTCTTCAAAGACAACATTTTTTTTTAGCTTTTCTTGTGGTTGGTTGGATAACTGTTAATCAATAATTTTAATTAATAGTGCTACGAGTTCATTTAATTCGGTTCTTTACATTATAGCCCGACGAGCAAGCGGTGGCAAAACAATTTGTATACTGCAAAGGAAAATGAAGTCCAATTTGTAGTTTCCGAAGAAGCATGTGGATATCATTATGGTGAGCGATTTCTGGTCGAGAGTACTTGTTTGTTCAGTATTTATGTTGTTTCGAGCAGAATTTTGAAAACAATTCCATCTATTTTTAAATACTACTATTTCGCAAAACCACTCAGAGAGAGAAATACAATTAGATATTTATATTCCCTTATGCTCTGGCATTTAGTGTGATCATTTAGTTGTGGATTGTAGAATGGATTGCAGACAGAGTCGTTCCAATGAGCATTTGTAGGAATCTAAACAAACGGTTTGGTGTTATATGTATGTATGTAAAGACCTAAGGTAGTCTCATATCCGACGAATACCTGTAATAGGCACTTTTTCTGTAATAAAAAGGGGATGTCTCTTTCTTTACCAGTAACACCAGTAACAGAAGCATAATCCGGCAGGCATAAGAAATACATATGTATATTTATTTAACAGAAATATTTAATGTGGGTTAATGGAAATTAATGGGGGTTAATTGTAAAATTAAGGTTCACTTACTTAATAACCGTGCTCACCATAACAGAGTATTATGGAACTTCCACCTAAAATTCGTAAGACATATACATATGTATACCGAGCAAACCGCACTACAGCGCCCTAAGGGGAAGGAGAAGTAAAAAATGCGAGTTTGTAAAATCACTTTGTTTTCTGTTGACTAAGGGACTACATACATACACATGTACATTAATATAGCCTCAGCGGTTAGTAATGCCTCACGCCCTTTAACCCAAATATTTTATTGCTTTAGCTGCCAAACTGGCGACATCGCTGAAAATCCAACATTCAAATCTTGACTGCGCAACATCTCTGCCTCATGGCGGAATTACGTCACTCTTTATACATCTACACATCTCTACACGGGTAGCATCTAACGGACAGGATATGCACAGTCATGTTGTAGCCATTAGGCGTACACATACCCAATTACAAACCTATTTGTAGGGATGTTATTTCATGTCCATACAAATAACCATCGTGGGCCAATGTAAGATCTAAATATTGACATGAGCACCTGATTAACTGTAAATAAGCCATTAAGGATGAGGTTTACTTAACTACTTAATCATCTCTGAAAATACATACACACTCATTAAGGCATGTATAAATATTTTGATGAGACCACAAAGGATCTATTTTCATGTTTATGCCGCAGATACACACACATTACATACTTAATGGTCTTATATACATACATATGTACATATTTATATATATTCATACAAGCTGTTGGGTTACCATGTACTTACAGAGCTGTGATGTCCAAAGTGCTCATGTTTGGCGCCATGTTTGCCCATGTGATAATGGTGTATGGGTGCGCCACTTGGCGGGGACGACAGTTGCGATGGCGGACTATGGCGGTGGTTGTGGTGCTGTTGTTCCTGATGCTGCTGATGATGCGAATGCGGGTGATGATTGTGCGATGTTGGCGGCGATGGCATATTATGGCCGCTATGTGGTAAATGTGATGTGTGCTGCATACCAACCTGATGGCCATGGTGATGTGGTACATGGCCCTGTGAAGCCTCCAGCAACGTCGGTTGTATGTGCGTTACGAATTGTGCCATTTTAGTTGAGCGATTATATAATTTTTATGTATTAAAGTGAATAATAATTTAATTAAGTTTCCGAACGATTTTGAGCTTTTAGTTTTTCAAAAAATTTTCATATATTTTTTCAATATATTTTTACATGTATGCAGATATAAAATTCACAGAACGTGTACGTTCCACACGTTAATCTTTTGTATCTCGAATTAAAGTCTATTTTTATTCATTTATATATAGTGCATACTTTCACTAAAATATTGTATTATAAAATATTTATATTTATTCGAAAGAAATTTCAATATTTTTTCACTTTCACCGTTTACGTGCCGCAAATTTTACATAAGATCACTTAGAAAATACACATATGTATGTACTTATATAGGAGGGCATATTGTATATATTTTAAATATTTTTACTTTTCCAATTCTCCAACACATCTAACCAATATCCACTTTCTCCATGAACACTTTGAAACAAACTTTAAAATTTCCACACTTTCAAAACGATTAGATAACTTTTCCATAAAAATATTTTCACATTTTGTGGGTATACCAAAACTGGTTGTGAGCAATTTGTTTGTGTGAGTATTTGGTGTACAAGTGGAGTTTTCGCAATGTCAGCCGTCAGGACAACCTTTTGCCAGGAACAATGTCAAACAACTGATAGTGCTTTCGTAAAATGCTCTGGCTTTAACCTTTGCCTTATGGCATTGCAGGATTTTCCACACACAACACTTCGCATCGCTTCGGCATCTACATCAGGCGAACCCATGCGACAAAGCCCTGGCCGAGTGTAAGTATTGGTGTTAACAGGGCCAACCACCTCGTCGCTGTTGGCATAAAATCACAAACAAATACAACGAAAACAAGGAAGCTACAACAACAACAACAGCGAAATCGTCTCGCAAAAGAATGGCACCGAAGAAAGCATAACACATTAAATGTGTTCCTCATGGTCTGGGATATGAAAAAATATACTAGTATTTACGCGACCCCTTTGGCAGGGTGAGCAAAATAGGGTGTTGCCGCGCTTGCGATGTTGCTAAGATGCTCCACCGAGATGTCATCCATACAATTATGAACATACATACATATGTATGTATGTACGTGCATGTTTATGCGTGCTGTATGTACATTTGTTTTGTATAATTTAGCCTTATTACATACTAAATAAGGAAGTTGTGCACTACATCCGGCATACATTTATTTAAGTGTCTCAAATCTAATTTTATTAGACACACTTTCCTTGTAACAATAAGGACTAGAACCTTAGTCAAGAAACAGATGTGCGTTAATTAAGTTCGCAAATTCGACATGGCAGCCACTGAGTTAGCCGAGCGTTCTTATCACACAACCTAATTAAATATTTAATTGAAATACGTCTTTAGGAGTCTGTTATCGTTATTATGGTCGACTTCTAAATTGCCATTTCGCATAATCCATTAAACTAACGTTGACTTTTAAATGTCAAATACAAACATCCTCTCGACTATAACATCAGAGTTGCATTAAAAATACAATATTTGTTAATAATGGCGGACACATACATATGTATATGGTAAGAGAAACGAAGATTACGGCATTGTGTCATCGCTATACGCAAACTGCTACGTTACAGAATATACATACGTACTTCCGTTCTCTACTGCGGTGACGTAAGAACGTAACATTAAACTGGCGATGTATATAAACTATGGTGAATAACGAGCAACGACAACATTTTTTTATGGCGAAGAAAACAAAACAACATAAACACTTGCGTATGTTTGTGAGAATATACAAATGTGTTGATAACAACTGGTATGAAAAGAGTACGTACACAGAGCGCGAAGTTCCAAAGTCCAAATCCGATGCATTGGCTTTCAATAATAAAGCAAGAGTGCTTTGTAAAATTAATTTTATTCGTATTCGCGACGTACCGTAAGCAAGAACGAAACTTCTCACAAACAACACAGTGTTCATCGGCATTTAGATTTTGCTAGACTCAATTTTTAGCTTTGGAATATATTTGCGCAATCAAAAATAATTATGGCTTTTTTAAATAAGGTAAGAATGCGAGAGAGTGATCATATTTTTAAGAAAAGATCGGTGAAAATAATTTAAATCAATTTGGTAAAGCAACTAGTGAGCGAATGTTGTTGAAATAGTGTGAAAATAAAAAAAAAATTCGAATAAATTTGTTTTTTTTTAGGCCAAGTGCACATACATCCATACTATGTACATACATACGTAAGTATGTATGTGAATGTGAATTTCTATGTGTAATGACGAGACGTCAGCAAACCGAACAAGTTATTTTGGTTTGTTTATAAGCATCAATTCTGTACTTTGATCCCCCATAAGTTGACAATAACCGCTAATTTATAGCTTGCTGTGAGCAAATATTTTTGTTTTTTGATTTGGTGAATATTATTTTAATTTGGATGATTTGTTTATTAGAGCAACGCAACCTTGGGTGAAGTTATCTTGATAAGTACTCCATAAAGTAATAAGTGCATTAGGGTGCTTCACTTTAGGCGATATTTTTTACATGTAAATCTTAATTAAACAAAAGTAAAAAAAATTGCTGCTGGAGAATAGGTTTTACGTGCAACAGCGGATTTACTCATTCAAAATATAAATTCAAAATATAAATAACACTAAAACTTTTTTTTCGGTTTCGATTTGATTTTCGACGTGAAGAAAATTTGTTTCATAAAAACTTGTTAGTAGTTTAATAAAGAAAAAATGAAGTTTTACAATTATTACACCAACAAAAAAATAAAACTTGTGGTTATACAATGTTAATGCTTAATGCAATAAATATATGTACATATGTATACTATATAATCGGTTACATCTAAAATAATGTACTAGTTGTTTTTAGAGTAAAACGGATATCAGGCAGCCATTTTAAAAACTGTGGCTGTTTATAAGGATTGCATTAAATATACATTTTCTTATACATTCGCACGGATTTATGGATATTGTTGTTTTAATTACGTATCATTAAGACTATACTATATGTTAAAATCTCCCATTTACGCTGCTGTTTAAGAAATTAATAAATCGTTTCATTTAAAAGCATGCAAATCATCCGTATCTATGACAATAAGATCTACATCACCGGAATATACACTAAGATGATATTTAAAATTTTTTTTCAGCTTACGACCACGTCTCTGCGTCAATTGACATCTCGCAGTTATGCCGCAGTTTCTCACGTCATACCTACCGGTCCCTCCTTTGGCATTACCGATGACCAAAAACAATTTCAGGACCTTACACGCAAATTTGTACGTGAAGAAATTATACCGGTGGCGGCTCATTATGACAAAACTGGCGAGTATCCATGGGATATTGTCAAGAAGGCATGGTCATTGGGCTTGATGAATAATCATATTCCAGCCGATATCGGTGGCATGGATATTGATTGTTATACCAGTTGTCTAATTGCCGAAGAGTTGGCATACGGTTGCACCGGTATCATGACAGCGCTAGAAGCGAGTGGTTTGGGTGTAAGTAAATGAGTAGATGTCAATCATCAACTGTTCTAATATGATCGATTTTTATTTGGCTACAGCAAACACCTGTTATCATTGCTGGTAACCAGGAGCAGAAGAAGAAATATTTAGGACGCCTATTGGAAGAACCTATAGTTGCCGCCTATGCAGTTACAGAACCTGGTGCCGGTTCCGATGTTAACGGCATTAGAACGAAAGCTGAACGCAAAGGTGACGAATACATTTTGAATGGACAGAAAATGTGGATCACAAACGGCGGCGTGGCAAATTGGTACTTCGTGCTGGCACGCACCAATCCTGACCCCAAAGCACCGGCCTCTAAAGCTTTCACCGGCTTCATTGTCGACCGTGACACACCCGGCCTTACGCCTGGTCGTAAGGAACAAAATATGGGTCAACGCGCGTCTGACACACGCGGCATCACTTTCGAAGATGTACGTGTTCCCAAGGAGAATGTGCTGATCGGCGAAGGTGCCGGTTTCAAAATCGCGATGGGTGAGTAAAGGTTTCAACAAAAGATTGATACTGTTTTTTTTTCATATCTCATTAAGTACATCAAATGTTCATGAAACTAAAGTATTTATATATATTGTTTTGTAGGTACTTTTGATAAAACGCGTCCACCTGTAGCTGCTGGTGCTGTCGGCCTGGCGCAACGTTGTTTAGACGAGGCATTGAAATACTCGTTGGAACGTAAAACTTTCGGTGTACCAATCGCCTATCATCAAGCTGTACAATTCATGCTCGCCGACATGGCAATCGGTGTGGAAACATCTCGTCTGGCTTACCGCTTGTCGGCATGGGAAGTAGATCAAGGCCGTCGTAACAGCTACTACGCTTCGATAGCCAAGTGCCATGCGGCGGATATGGCGAACAAGATTGCCAGCGATGCTGTGCAGATTTTCGGCGGCAATGGATTCAACACCGAATATCCCGTCGAGAAATTGATGCGTGATGCTAAAATTTACCAAATATACGAAGGTACATCGCAAATTCAACGTCTAATCATCTCTAGAAATATGTTGGAAGAGGCCAAACAGTCAGCTAAATAAGTTAGGAAATATATTTATTTATATAAAATATGTATTGAAAAATCTAAATTAAATTTATGTAAGTTTTTTACGAACTGCTTGATTCTTTCAAGTAATTACTATATGGAATAAGGAAAACAAATTATAATTTAACTACATCGATAGGTAGATCAAAAGAAATAAATCATACTACAAAACAATAACATACAATTTAAATTTTTATGACATTACTTTTCATTAATTGGTTCAATGTTCACTGCGCACTAAGAACCCTATCACTTATCAGCTCAAACAACACGAAAACGGAGATATTGTTGTCCGCCTGGGGGTAGTTATTTATACATGTCTCTGCTTAGTGAAGCATTTGTTATCGCTGAAGTACTGGATTTGTTTGTTTACTGATAGCAATGCCAAGGAGACATCCGTACATATAAGTATATGTCTCAAAAGCCTAAGCTATTTTATACACAGTGACAGTCATATAAATGGGCACATCGCACAGCTTTTAATAAGGAAGTGTCTTTGCAGTTATCTGCTTGTAGCTGTCACATGTTAAATGCCATTGACTCCGATGCGTGTGGTAGGTACGGGTTAAGATGGCATTGAATTGTGTCTATCAAATGTGTTGGACCAAGATGAAATTGTTTTCAAGGAAACCAATATTATTAGTCAGCAGCATGTGCTATAATTTATAACGCCGTCTGGTGGCTATTTTTGACTCTCTAACTCTATTTGTGCTGAGGCAAATTAGATTACGTTAGATTAATCACATCACTTGATTGACACAAAGTTCAAGCAGCGCTAATAAAGGCAGCATGTTGTCCATCAGATTTATTTCTCCGATGGACGGGTACGTTCTTCTTACGATTGAGGGGCAATCAAGACTAATGTTAACAATTCTTTTCTGAAAATCCGAGACCATTCCGACTATGTGAACCCGACTATTGTATGCATGATTAATTCCAAGATGCCATTTTTTTGTTATCAAAAATTTAGTTTATTTGTGATTGGCACTGTTTTGTTGTACCATATATAAGTATATGTACAAATTTGATCCTTAATAAATACTTATACTAATTGATAACTATTAAAATTTTCTTCATTACAAGCATAAAACACTTACGTTAAACAAAATATCCTGATTGTTATCATAAGACAGAGTGTATAGTCAGATAACAATCCCGATATAGATATCCAGTTCTCGAAAAAGAAAATGTATAATCTTCAGAAGCATTTGTAAAAACAACAGTTTATCTATCACCAATGCTGAAGCAAATCCTGCTCATTTATATACAAAAGCAAGCACCCGGAAAATCTTTTTAATTTCGCTTTATCGCCCCAATGTGATTGCCATAAACTGCGCAGACGCGGCTCATATTCATGGCATTTATCGCCTAAAGTAAGCGATAAAAAACTTGGAATTTGCTTCAATTGCTGCACCTTCTCCAAGCGTTCCTCATCCACAAAGTGCACGCAATTCAGAGCGCACAGCTTTCGCAAATGTGAAAGCTTAGATAATACAGTTAGAAAAGTGGCGCCACTTAATTTGCTATTATCACTCACGTCAAGTAGATCTAAGTCACAGGCCTTTTGAAGATTTTCGGATATTTTGTATAAATTTAAATCGCTAAGATGGCAACCGCAAAGCTTAATGCTCCTAAACTTCTCGCAAGTGCCACTTTCAAAGAAGGACGTGATGTGTTCAGCAATCATGGCCGCATTTCGTTCGTCCATAGATGTGTATTCCTGTATATAGCTCAGATTAAGCTCTTTTAGGCGAGATGCGTTTAATTTGTTTAGAAGTTTACGCAGGGAATCATTCGTAAGCTTGTTATAGCTCAAATCAATCGCACTTAATTGAAAGAAAGCCAAGTCAAAGTCATACAAATTCGTTAAGTTACAATTCGATAGTGACAGTTGTTGCAGAGACTTAGCCGCAGTGCTGCTACAAAATCTGTCCAAAATTCTTAAACAGTCGTTGCCCAATGGATTTTGACTCAAGTTCAGCTCTTCGAGCTCCTCAAGCCCACTTGGCATTGAGAGTAGTGTGTCCACCCCTTCCGATGTAATCAGGTTGCCTTGCAAATTTAACGTTTTCAGTTGCCTCAATGTGGGTAAGGACTTGGCCAACTGACGGCAGCCTTCATTTTGTATGAAATTATTTTTTAAATTAATTACGCGCAGGTTGGCTTGATGCAACACTGCCTTGAATATGGGCTCGGTGATGGGCGGTAGGAGCCAAAAGTCAGCTAAACAAATAATATTCGATGTCTGTGTTTGCTCTAATGCAAACAACACTGCGCTATCAACATCTGCAAATAAAGTTATCAATTAGAACAATATTTATCAAATAAAAAGAAAAACATATATAATTTATTTAATTATGTGTTAACCTTTTTTTAGCTGATGACACATTTCTTCGTAACGCTGGCCTAGTGGCGATATCTGCCAGTCCAAAACTGTTGCCAAAATCATGTTTTGTTCCAGCGCCACATTCAATGAATCATTCTCTTCGTAGGCAAAACCATCGGCGGTTTTTAAACGCAAAATCGGCTTCAGTCCTACTAAGCTGTGTGGAGGAGAGAGCATTTATACTAGACCTGTCAACACTGAAGGCAATTTCGTCTACATACTTGTAATAGCGTCTTGCAGCCTCTTCCGCCAGCCAACGTATGTTAACGTCGTTCAATTTTTTTCGCTCAACGGGCACCAATAATAATTCATTTTCAACTTTAATTTTAAATGAAATCGTTGTTGGCATGACCGGGGATGCTTGTACTTTAATCGGCGACGATTTTGATTTTGAGGGCGATATCAGCAGGTGTATGGATGCGGTTGTTGAATCAGGTTCATTTGTTGTTGACGGCAGATCAAAGAAATCATCACCCGATCTGGGGCTCTCGCTGCGAAAGCGGCAAAAGCCATTTTCCAGTAATGACGATTGATGCTTGGTCTTGCTACTTCTGCCGATTGACAAATTTGAACAAGTGCTAACATTGGACGAACCGGATAAACGCAATTTGCTCGTCTGCTTTTTGCGTTGCTGTTTCGTCGGCGCTGTTGCAGCTTCTAGCAGTACTTGAAATGCGTCATCAGGTGCAAGAGCATCATCTGCACACCATGTTGAACTCGTGGAGTCTGTGTTTAGATTTTCTTTAGAGGTGGAAGCTATTTCTTTGTTTGGTGTGTGGAAACGTCGTTTTTTGCGTTCTGGACCCAAATCGTCAATTAACCAATCATTATCATCTATTTCATCCTCATCCAATAATGCACTGCGTCGAGATTTTATCGAATTTGACGAACTCGGCTCACAACTTAAGCTATCAAAGGTATCCTCATCAAATGTGTTTGCACGATTCGGATGTTTCAACTGTGCCATTACTGTTTTGTATTCCATGCCAGCGGATTTGTCACGTGGCGACTTTTTATTCGATTCCTGTTTTAAAATTAGTTAATAAGTAAAATTATAAAAATGGAAATAGAGACATGTGGCGTACCTTTCCAACTCTTTTCATTTCAGAACGATTTAGACTAGTACGTTTTCTAGAACCACTATGCATTTCTTCCTCTACCAAAGTTGTGTCACCGCTATCCGATTCAGCATCTGTTGCAGGCTCAACTTGAGCATTTGTTAAAGGTGCTGCCGATTTCTTACAAATTCCTGTCTTTGAAAGTGTTGCCACAAGCCTGGATCTAATCTCTTCATAATGGGCTTGCTCACCATCGGTCAACATAGCTGAACGGCGCCATTTATCCAAACCATTCAGACATGTTTCACCAAAATCTGTTTTAATTGCTGCATCTGCACCACGTTCTAAGAGCAGTTCCACTACATCGAGAAACCCATTCGAACAGGCATCATAAAGTGGTGTTATTCCATCACAACTTATACCGCCCTTATCATTAATGGCAACAGCTGCTCCACGATCTAACAGTAGCTCTACTATATCGCGAAAGCCATGATTGCTGGCCTCATGCAAAGGAATCCACCCGGCATGGTCGCGGACGTTAACCACATGACCTTGGTCAAGAAGTCGCCGCACCAACTCTATATTTCCCGCTATACACGCCTGATGCAACTGCGTTTCGCCTTTATTATTACGCTTTATTGTGAGGGCACGAACCCCTCGTGTTGCCCGATGAGGCCGTGGTTTTTCGGTCTCATCTAAGTCACTCATATCTGAATCGGTTAAGTCATCAAGACACACATCATCGCCAAGCTCAGGCGTATTCTCTTCATTGACTGCCGCCGCGTTGTCATCTGACTCAGTATCGCTATTTCCATCGTCGTCATTTTGTATATGTACGCCTAGGTGATAGAAATGCAAATATTAAAATACATTTTTTTGCATACTATTTAAAAAAAATATATTTTCACCTCTCTCTTTCGCTTCTTCCAACAACTCATCCACAAGCATTTGCATCTTGTGTTTTAACATAAGACGCTTCAAACGCACAAACACGACACGTTCTTGTTGTGCTCGCTCGCGTTCATTAGTGTTTTTTGCTGCTTGCAGCTTCGCCTTCTGATAAATATCTTGTATTGTCCAAAACGATTGTCGTTGGTGCTCACACACTTCGGCTATTGCACAAAGTGTTGAAAATGCCTCAGACGGAATATCCTTATTAAGCTCATATTCCTTCCACAGATACACCAGTGCCTGATCATATTCTTTATTATCTTTATAAGTCTGATAGAGACTCACATAGATTGGGATTAAATTTTTCGGGGGATCCAAGTTTTTCTCAGCGCAACTTAACATTTGCTGATAGTACTCAATAGCTTTAGGGTAATTTTGTAGTTGACAGCAACCATCACCTAGTTTCTCATACAAACTTTTCCGTTTCGAATAGTCTAAAGAGCTGGTTGTAACCAATTCGTCTAAAATTTGACAAATCTTTACGACTAAGTAAAGAAAAATTAATTTTTCGACTTAATTTAATAGGAATAGGTATTTTTTTAATAATGTACTTACCAACTCGTAATGATTTCTCAATCGCATTTCGGTCGTTTTCATCAGGTGTGTTCTTCTTATAAGCTTTGGTTAATATTTGTTTAGCACTGGCAAAATCGCCATCTTTAATTAAAATCTCCGACTTTGTAATAAGTGTTTCGCAAATTTTTTTAACCCTATTCGGCAAACGCTTTGCTACCTCCAATGCCAAATTACAGTACCGTAATGCTAATGTCGAGTCATGCATTTTATAAAAATATAGCAAACTCATCGAAATATAACATAAGTGGGTTAATTCAAATAGGTCATGCGATTTACTAATTTTTATAGCTTTTTCAATGTATGTAATTGATTCTTGGAATTCTTCCAAATGTTCTTTCACAACACCAATATTAAGATAGCAACGTGCCTGCATATCCAATTGTTCTTGTTTTGAAATTTGTCCTGAAAGACTTTACAAAATTATGGAAAATGTATGTATTACTTTTGCGTAATAAAACCTGATACTAGAACTCACTCCTTTATTAAAAGCAAACTCTTTAGAAATGCACGTTCAGCTTGCCTTAACTGATCCATAGTGATCGAAGCACTTTCTGTGGTGCTTTGCCCATGCAACAAGTGTGCCCGTCCCAATGTAGCGTAAGCACGTTGCTCTTCCACCTTATTACGAAGTCTTTTAACAACATCTTGAAATTATGATTGATATTAATGAATATTTAACCATTTATTTTAACTACACTCACCGAGGTAAAGGTTTATGTGCTCTTTGGCTTCGCCAAATTCACTAAGCAACATATACATTTCTCCAGTCATTCTATGCGCTTTCGCCATTTCCAATTTTTTCCCCAGTTTGGCGTAAAGTTCTGCCTCCTGTAAATATTCGCGCATGGCATTTTGGTATTTTCCTTGCTGATTGTAGAAATCTCCCAAATTGTTGCAGCAAACGGCCAGTTGTTGAGTATTACCTTCACTACGCGCCTTCTCCTTCCGTTTGATAAACTCTAACAATGTTAACATCCATAAATACACAAATATATACCAAAACATTATACTATAGTCACATACTTTTTTCATCCATAAGTCACTCTTTGTACTCCAACTGTATTAATTCATATATACGACAATAATCAAATAAATTGCTATGACTTATTGCAAAATACTACTTCACTTGATTTGCTGTTTGGGCGCAATTTTCGTAAACAATTAGGTATGGTGGTGCAACCGATCAATTTTGTGTTATCGATAACTAATAAATTTTATTAGTTTTGGTTATAAAACCATGAAACAACGAAAAACACTTTTAAGCAAAATATTCGTTTAATATATGTATGTATATATTAAAATTACATGAATATCAATTCTGTAAGAAATATAAAATACATTAAAGCATATTTTCTAAGGCAATAGCGAAGAAGACGATTTCCCTACAGATACTCACTGTTTCCTACGGGGTATGCAGAATATTCAAGTGACATTTGAATTTTATTTACTTTTTACACTTTTTGTACTCTATAGATTTTGAATTGCTTCTTTTAAACTTAAAACCGCCAAAGAATTTTTGGTATACACATAAGTACAAATTAGTTCCAAATTCATATCAAAACACTATTATAGTTAAAAAATGGGAGTAAAGGATCTATGGTCCGTTTTAACACCACATGCTGACAGAAAGCCTTTATGTGAATTACGAGGTAAAAAAGTTGCTATAGACCTGGCTGGCTGGATCTGTGAAAGTTTAAATGTGGTCGATTATTTTGTGCATCCCAGACAGCATTTGAAGTAGGTATATGTTTTATATCTTATCTATGTTCTTAGTTTATTTTATAACCACTGATCGCGACATTAATTTATTTTTGATGTCAAACAAAAGGAACCTATTCTTTCGAACGTGTTATTTGATATGGGAGGACGTGACTCCCGTTTTTATCCTAGAAGGTCAAGCGCCCAAACTAAAAAGTCAAATAATTTCAAAACGCTCCGAGCAGCAATTTCGTGGTGCCAAACCTAAACAAAATAAATTAGAAAAACAATCAACAGAAAATAAAGAAAAGGATAAAGGGCGGACAAGATTTAACCATGTGTTGAAACAATGTGAAACCTTGTTGCAGTCAATGGGTATCCAATGTGTTCAAGCACCAGGCGAAGCTGAAGCATATGCCGCATTTCTTAACAAAAAAGGGGTATACAAACAATTTTATTATATTATTAACTTTTTTAATTTTTTTTTATGGAGCAGTTAGTTGATGGAGTGATTAGCCAGGATTCAGATTGCTTTGCTTATGGCGCCATTCGTGTCTATCGTAATTTTTCGGTCTCCACTCAGGGTGCCCAAGCAGCACAAGGCGGTGCAGTAGACATCTATGACATGCATCAAATTAAAGGAAAAATGGGTTCGTATAAATGTATATAGTATCAGAATATATTTTATAAACAAATTCTTAATATTACCCATCAGATTTTGGCCAAAACAAAACTATTGTAATGGCACTACTCTGTGGCTGTGATTACTGTCCTGAAGGGATCGGCGGCATAGGGCGAGATGGTGTTTTAAAGTTATTCAATAAGTACAAAGACCAAGAAATATTAGAAAGGTATAATAAGAGGTTTGAATACCGTTATAATACGAATACACAGTATTTATGTTTAGAATAAGATCATGGCGACAAGAGGACAATAAATATACTGCTTTGGAATTGCGAGTTGATGACAAATTGATTTGCAGCAATTGCGGACACATGGGACGTACGCAAAGTCATACAAAGAACGGATGTGGAATTTGCCACACTAATCGTGGTTGTGATGAGAGTTTGTGGAAGTAAGTATAAAGCCGCTAAGATTGCGTGGAAATCATTTATTTGAAACATTTATTATTAAAACATTTCATGTCTAATTTTATTATAGAGAAGAACGTTTATCTTTGAAAGCAGAACTTTCATTACGTAAGAAGGCAATGATGGACCCGTTTTTTCCGTCCGAAGAAATCATTGCTGAATTCCTCAACGAACCCTCCACGGTTCCCACTTTAACTTTAACTTGGAGACAACCCAACATAGTAAAATTTGTAAAGCAAATTGGACATTTGCTACAATGGCCCGAAATTTACTGCTTTCAGAAGTTCTTACCGATTTTAACACGTTGGCAAGTACAAAATTTAAGACAGATAAAAGATTCGAATGCAGTCTCTTATATATCGCTAAAAGAAATAGTAAAAAAGCGAACTGTACGAGGAGTAATCAGCCTTGAAATTGTTTGGGAGGATGTGAATGGTTTCTTCAATGGTCTAATACCAGAAAATCAGCTGCAGGAATTCGAAAAGGAAAATACGAAGGGTCTTATTGGACTTTGGAGCACAATAGAACCGTTTTATATGGTTGAAAATGCCTATCCAGAAATGGTAAATGCCTTCTTAAAATCCAAAGAAAAACCACCAAAAACAGCAAAAGGTCGCCGAAAGGGCAAGGCACCTGATAAAGCCGTGCTAAGTTCGCTAGAAAATTTAACCGACTTAATAAATGCTACAGAAGAAGTAGCGAAGGGCATCGAACCAAAAACCAATAAAATAAAGAAAAGAACAAGCAAAAAAGGCATTCAATTGATTGACAAATTCTTTAAGCATCAACAGGTGTCTGCTGAAAATGTTACCCCTATTAAAAATCACAGTCTGTACAGAATAGCACAGTGTTCTACTCCTGTTACGAAAACTTTGCCATCAGATTTAGAAAGTGATTGCGATGATTTAGTTCATGAAATTTCAGATATAGTACGTGGAATCGTTAATGCTCCTGACCGAGTTGTCCAAATTACCACACATAAAGGACAACCGTTACATTATGAACCGGTTACAGAAAACTTAAGCATTTTACTTAATGAATGGAGTATTAAAGACGACCTGGATTTAATAGCTCACAAGAGAAATTTATCAATTTGTTCGCATAAAGATGAAAATGGCACTCCTTTATCGAAGCGAATATCCTTAGATGACAGCTTTGATGCTTTGGTAAATGCGAAACGACACAAGATTCATAACTTTACGGAAAAGGCGAAAAGATTAAATTTGTTTACCAACCCAACAACCTCACCAAAACTTAAGTCACATGTGGATCGTTTTGTAGAGCAACACTGTCCACATACATATAGCATAAATGGAAGCGAGCAGCATCTAAATAAAATATTTAAGAGTGTTTCGTCGGAGAATGAAGATGTTGAAAATATAAGCTATTTTTTTAATAAAGGTAGTCGTGAAAGCGATGAATTCGAAAAATTAATGGATTTAAGCTTATTAAATAAACCAAGAACGGCATCGATTTGTAATGCTCCAGATGATGTCTTAATTATAAACGAAAGCAGTGACGACAGTTGATATTTACTTTTATCCGTTTTTTATATATTTATTTGTAATGCAGTACGTTTATAATATACGCAGATGGTGTGTTAATAAAACTAATGTGATTTTTAGCATTATTGTGAAGTTGAATTTGTCAATAGTACAATACTCATTATAGTATATTCAAATATGCATATGCTGACTCAAGATAAACTTAAAAGATGCGCCATGCCACATTTCTTAAAACCTGATATATGAATGTACAAACATGTAGTTGGTTAGTACATTAATATAGTTATTGCTAATCAGTTTCGCACATTTTATCACTTATAATTTGTATAAATATGTACATATATTTGATATTTATATTATATATTTGTTGATTTGCTAAAAAAATTTATTAATTTCTGGCTTTCGTGACCGAAAAACAAATATTAAAACTGTCATCTTAATAAAGGGTCATAGAATTATATACATACATATGTATATGTATATATATATATATATGTATTTTGAACTCAGAAAATTTTGATAAAACCACGTAAACGTAAAAATGCTTGAATTTGGTGTCACAATACAGAATTTCTGTTTATTGTCATGCTGGCTATTTACTGAAGTCCATGGTAACTGAGAAAAAAACATCATTTTGAACTAGGTTTCCAAGGAAACACTATGCAATAACAATCGAAAAACAAACGTTTCAGACGTTTAGTCAATGTTGTTTAACTTAAAATTTTTTTAATTTTTTAGTGTGAATATCTTTTATAATTAAATATATATAAAATGGATGAGTTGTCGGAATACTCCTCAGAAATTCTAGAATTCATGCCAACACAACAGTTGGGGAAGCAATGTAAAATGGTCGCAGCTTGTGTAAGCACAGACTTTGAGGCAAGTAGTCAGGATAAATCTGTGGAAACCACACTTCGTTTGCACACAAGCACACAAACAGAACTCTCCACCTCATTGCAAAGTCAGGTTGATGAGCAAAGGCTTGCGATGTGGTTGAGAAAAATTTATCCCGCTGTTGAAGCACAACTACTCAAAGGAATTACTCCTTTAAACAACAGCTGTGAGGCCGTTGACCACGCTTTTACCTCTTCCACTGAAAAATTGAATGTTCAAATATACCAGAAGATCACCGTCGGAGGAACAGAAAATTCCCAAGGCATCGCAACATGGTTATCTGTACATACAAACAATGCACCCATGCTAGTAGTAAGCACCAGATCACCACATGACAGCTGGTGTGATCATTTACAGCAAACCCTAAAGCTGTTCGTACCCAACCGCATGCAAACTGCCAACCTAGTTGTTTATACTGAATTTAAAAGTCTGTCGCTTAAGTCATGCCTTGGTTGCCTTAGTACAAATACGTACAACAAGAGCATATTTGCTGGCTCCACAATGGACGGTGACATACATATATGGGGATGTCGATCAAGTAATCGAGTTGGAGACAATAAATCAAGTACAACTATGGCCAGTACGTATGAAATCGACGAACTCTGTTGTGCAGCATCTCCTCACGGTTGTGCTGTGGCTTTGTGCTGGTCAAGTGAAAATCGTCTGCTTAGTTTCCATTCTAATGGTTTCATCATTAGCTGGGTTGTGGGCAAAGAATTGATTTTGGAAAATGAGTAAGCATGTCTAAGTTAATTGGAATTCTTTTTGAACCCATTCGTAAATTGAAAAAGATGTAACATTATTTTGAAAAAGTGTGGACAAATACCGAAGTGTGGAAGAGTGATAAATTTTCGGAAATAATTATATTTTTGAATATCTTTGTCATCGTAATTTTTATAACCATTAATACTTTTTATAACAATCATTGTTGTCAAAAATATGAAAATTATTTAATTTTTAGAACGTCCATGTTTTATTCAAATAATGCTTTACAACATACAAGCGAAACAGATTTTATAATATAATAATTATTTTTGCAAAGTTTCCAACTAAAAGTGCAAGTCAATGAGATTACAGCGGCTGTTTGTTTGACTGCGAATACTTGCGCGGTAGGCGTCAAGGATGGTTCTCTATTTCTGTGTACTATAACCAGCTTCGGTACAATGCGTAAACAGATGGAAGTAGTGCCGTTGAAAAAGCATACATTTATGATCACAACATTAATTAAAACCGTGTTCAATAATTGCCCATCGGTTTTAAGTTGCGATTTAAGCGGACAAGTCCTTTGTCACAGCATATCACATCCAGAGGAGGTGAGTATTTATTACACACACTTAAACGCATGTAAAAGACGGAAATATTTAAGTGTCATTTTAAACAATAATTTAACGTACACATAAATTTGAATTTAATTTTTAAAGGAAAGTCGAGTCCTACGCATCCCGTTGCCTTTCAAAAATGCCATTGGCTGTTCTAAGGATGGACATGTTATCTATTCTCCTGGGACCGATGGCTCTTTGGAATATTATAAGTAATCCATTTTTATAATTTATATGCGAATCTGCACATGCAAGACTCCTACCTACACCTACATAGATATATGGTTTCTTGTATTGCAGCATAGTCAGTGGAGTTCATTCTATTGTTAAAGGGACTTTACGTGGCAAGGGGAATTTCATCGCCTGTAGTGATAATGGGTACTTGTTTAATTGCTTACACAAAGTATATTATGCTCGTGAACTTTAGTTGTGTTGTGAACTAGCTTTTTCCACCACATTCTGAATTTTTGTGGTAAATTTCACTTCTTTTTAGGAACTGGATCATCACTGGACTTTACGCAGATGACTTTCAAATATTTTACATAGACAATTAGATGGTGCATATGAAGAATTCGCATGATAAAATATGTATATTTATAAACGGTATATCTGCTGCAATGTGTAAAAGAAACAATAATAAATAATATTAATTTGTAATAAATGGAATTTATTGTGTTTAATTTTACTATGTACATATGCGTTTAATTATTCTCTTTCGTTCATACACAAATATTTGTTGTAAAATTGTATGAATAATGCTTCATGACTGCACATTAATTTTTCAAGTATATTTAAAATAATATGTGTATTGTATAATAACTGTTTATTTATAATATAGATGTAATATAAAAAATTTCATATGTTTCCTTCAATACAATTATCAACCATTTAATCCGATTTGCTTACAAATCACAGACACAAAATATTCAAAAAAGGTGCTTCTTCATTACTTATTATTCACACATGTGTATACACATTTTTCTTAAAAATGCTTATACTCACTTTGCTCGAAAAGTACTCCTAAAAAGTGTATAAAACAAAAATGTCCGCGATCGTAACCCGTAGTAGGAAGACTATATAGGAATTGAACAAAGAAAGAAAATATAGTTGTTGCTTATAAGCTTTGTACATTTTAAATGTGCCTTATAACAGGGTTATTAGTCTCTTCTACCATGCTACAATAAAGCAAAAATGTTTATAAACAAATTTAGTTATTGATGATTTTTACACATACATTTTTTCTTTAATTTCTCTTCCGTTAATAAGTAGTGATGTAAAGAAAATTGAATACACAGCAAAGTGTATTTGATATATGGTGACATTTTATTGATACATCTATCGCTATATGATCCTAGTATTTCTTACAGTTTACATAAAATCGTCTATATGGTATTATAAAGTGTTTTTCTTTGCAAAATATCAGATCGATAGAAATATATTAAAATTGTAAACATATAAATTTAACAATTTACATAAAACATATCAAAAATATATATATACTTGTATAATGGAAAGAATTGGATCCTTAACGTGCACTCATATACATATGTACATAAAATTGAATCCTCTAAGCTTCGAAAGATTGAATTTATCAAATTTGGCGCCGCCAAAATATAGAATTAATACAATTTCCTATCAGCATAATATTGAATTCTCGAGAAATAATATAATAAATAATCCTTTGATCATACACATACAATTAAATACATAATTAGATGCCAACACGAATTGTATATGCTAAACGTTTAGTTAGAGTAACAAAAAATTATATTGAAAATAATTCAGCTAAATATGTAATTATTATACAACAAGGTGTTTGTCGAG
The DNA here is from genome assembly GCA_037783105.1 of Bactrocera zonata. Taxonomy (NCBI): domain Eukaryota; kingdom Metazoa; phylum Arthropoda; class Insecta; order Diptera; family Tephritidae; genus Bactrocera; species Bactrocera zonata. Next base: position 57,713 of record JBAWJQ010001397.1, on the reverse strand, counting down.
TGATGAAAAATCACCAAACGGATCCCGATGACAAACACCAAGTACGAAAAGAACTATGTTAAATCAAGACAATATACATATATTCTCAATTAATTGAATAAGACAGTATTTGGATCCTCATTGTCCATTTGCTTGACGTGACGCAAAACATCTTTTTTCGTTATAACACCCAGTAGACGTCTGAAAAGATTAAATGCAATTATAATTTATATTTAAAGAGGATACTTAGTGGTTAAAACGACACAAAGACTTTATGCATGAAGTTCAATATCTAGCACATGTTAGAATGGTTCAATTTTATTGACTGAAGAAAAATTGTAAATAATTTACCCGTTGTGTGTCACTAGAGTTTGTCGTAAGCCCAACTTTCTGAACATATCCACCACAGTTTCCATAGGTGTCTGATCTGTCACCGTGATGGGTGCCATGTCAAGTATCTTTTTCAACTTGAGCGGTGGCGGTCCCAAATTTTGTGTTGCTGCTGATGCTGAAGTGAATAATACTATTGATGCGCCAGTTATGCCCTCGATCAAGCGTTTGGCATTTTCTAAACGAATACAGATTATTTATAATCTCTTATTCTTTTATGTGTTGAAAAGTTATTAATTTACCTATAGCTAAATTTAGATCCCTGCGCAGAACGAATCCCACTAAATACTGACTTTCTTTTGACACTACAACAGGATACCCATTGTGCTCCGTTTCTTTTAATAGCGTCTCGACATCATCCACAGTCATGGAATCTTGTGTGATTACATTAAGCGTTTCATTTCTCCTAAAAAATGAAAATAAAAATGAATTTTAATAAACTGATCATTTTTAAGAGTGTCATCAACTTACTTTGGCTGCATTACGTCGGCTGCCAGTGTTGTATGTGCAAACTCTTCTTTACTATCTAGGAACGGATAACCGTTAAGAGCTATATGTGCATCATAGATACCCTGAAAAAATACAACGAAAAAAATGGAAAGAGAAAATTAGCAAATTTGGAACACTTGTTTTCAGAAAAAAAAAACTCACCTGTCTACCGAGTGCGTCGCCAACCCATTTTGAGGCCATTGCTGCCGCCATCAATGGAACTATATAGCCAACGCCGCCAGTCAATTCGAACATGATTACTACTAAAGAAACTGTCATGCGTGTAACACCACCCAAAGTAGCTGCTGCGCCTACCATTGCATACAATCCGGGTGTAATCAGATTTTTGCCATTAACACATTCACCCGTAAAGAGCCATATATTCGGGTAGCTGTACGCAAAACGTTCCACACCTAAAATAAAGTCAAGTGAAAATTAACCCAACAATCTGGCATTAAGTTAACATTAGCATACCAATTCCTACAATGCGACCCATAATTGAACCCATTAAAAGAGATGGTATAAATAATCCCGCTGGCACTTTCATTCCAAATGTGAAAACAGCCAAAGCAAGCTTGAATACAAAAGCTAGTAGCAGTAAAATAATGGCATGATATACACCAGGGCCCGGCTCCGTTACTTCTATCGAAGACGTGGCTCCATTTGTGATGTTCATACGCTTGTAGTCACTGAAATTAGTTAATTAAATATTTTTATTGAACCGATTTAACTCAATATATATAATCTATTGGGTATTTGGGTACTAACCATAGTGGGTTCGTGCTGTCGGCCGGAGAGCATTGGCTAAAAAGCAAGTAAATAAGCTCGTTCATATTCATTCGGGTGAATGGATTGGGAAAGCATAAGATGCCAGTAACGAGTGTTACCACCAGCACTTCAGCAACAGGATATTGGCCAAGCTTACTAAATTTACGATAACGGCACCACCATAAATTTGCTTTGATGAAGATGGTACCGATCACACCCTACAATATTATTCGCACATACAAAAATTACAATGAACATTTTTTTTTCAATTTTGTTCAAGTACTTACACCCATTATTCCTAAGAAGACGAAAGGTATAAGCTCGAAAAATATCCAAGGCTTATTGTATTCGACGAAGAATAAAACCGAATGCTCATTACCAAAGGGTGTCAGCGAACGCAAAACGAATGCAGCAATCAATGCACAAAAGAAAGATCGCCACAGTGTTTTTAATGGAAAGTAGTAAGAGACCTCTTCAAGCGAGAATAAAACACCACCAATTGGTGCACCGAAAGCCACAGAAACACCAGCTGCTGCAGCTGCAGATAAGATCTCTCTCTTCTTTGCTTCGTTGCGTCCATATTTGGGGAACATATGAGAAAATATATTGCCAATGCAGCTGGCAATATGTACCATGGGACCTTCTTTGCCCAACGTTAAACCCGCTGATACAGAAAGCATCAGACCAACAGATTTAATTAGTAATGTCCATTTTCCCAAATAACCGCGAATAATAAAACCCGAAAGAATCGTCTTGATTTCAGGAATACCAGATCCACATGCATATGGAGCGAACATACGCACTAAAGATGCACTTAGTGCTGCAAACATCAAAGCCCACAAAATGAACCAGAAGTAGGAGACAATATAGGCACCGGTCCCATTACGATCCATACCCATTATCTCAGGCCAGGTTTTCCACTTTAAATAATCAAAACAAAGACTTAAACATTATGCACACGTTATCTCATAATAGTATCACAAACTTACCGTTGAACAGTTTCCTTCCTCGAAAACGGACTGCTTAGTTGGCCAACAGCATTGCTCACGATTGAACCAAAACGCTTGTGGGCAAATACCATGCTTCAAATCGGACATCCAACTAGCGCCAATGTCGATCATGCCAGCTACGAAACCAGCGGCAATACCAACAAAGAGCACACAGAGCCAACCAGACCACGCGTCATGGGCACCCTATGAAAATATTTCCTTTTATTACTTATTCACATATAAAATGAGTAATATATGCAAACCTTTAGCAAATCCCACAATGAATCCTGCCGCTTTTTCACTATATAGCGATGGCGCATGCGATCGCGGGCAATATCACGCTGCCAATCGATCGTGTGAAAATCATCGTACTGTCCAATACCTGGTATATCATCGTGTGCATCTAGATATTAAATAATTTGAAGTTCATAAATGAATACGTCCGTCTGATAAAACAATTTTCATATGTATGTGTATGTTTGTGCTTATTTCTATAGCTTACCCGATACACCGTAGAACGCCATTCCACCTTTGCCCATGAAAAGAACAAATTTTTAATAAACGTGAATATTCAATCGCCAAAATTATAAATATATACATATATATCTACATTTATAGAAGTATAGTCAAAAAGAAATGTGAAAGCAAAGAATAAATTTCAATGGGAGTATAGGAAAGACGCTGCTCTCTTTGTTTAAGTGTAAAATATTTAAAACACTCCATTAAACACACATAAAAAGATATTATCACTTTTTAAACAATCTATGCGTAACATGCATTCATACATACAGTATGTGCGTTTTAAGTAATGAGAATGCCTGTTATCTGCCATGTGAGATACCTTTGCAAGTGATCATATTCTTCTATTGTAAAGAAAATGTAATGCAATTACAAACATATTAAGTCATTAATGTTATATTTCCAAATATCAACTATCCATAGCATAGGTTCTCGAGCAAAGCATTCTGAAGATGATCATTATTGTAGATGCAATGTCAGAATTCAACACATCTGTTGAAGCATTGATATCATTTTATAATCAGCTTAACATGCTAACATTTTGGACAAAACGTCAATATCTTGCTGGATCTGATGAACATTAATTCAACTAATGTTCAGAGCAGTTATCTCTTGATTATCCAATTAAATTAATCTGCACTTCTACCAAGTGCTAATGAGAGTGTAAATTGAATGCGTCAAAAGTAAATGAGTCCACAACAGAAGCAGACGTTGATAACAGATAGTCTGTATGCTGATATTTTGATAGTTGACACAGAGCATGAACAATTCCCACCTAACTCTTGCAGGCACGATTAAACATGTAGATAAAATATTAACGCATTTAAAAAATTAGCGATTGGAATTGTAACACGAATGAATGTTCTCTTTCACGCTTAGGTGCATACAAGTATTTGTATTTAATCCAGTAGCAATAAATAAAATAATTATATATATAACAATCTTGGATGAACGTTGAATCATACACGCATATGATATATATACAGTTATATTCACAAAAATAGCAGCGCACATTTATGTGAAGAGATAAGTGGTTGGCATTCTAACATTACAATCAAAATTTTATTCAACTTGTTTTCGGATACTACCCTTTAGACGAATAACAACATGTATAAATTACATTAAATTTATTTACATTCATTTAACAATGCTAACAAATTTCAAAGTAGGTGAAAAATTTCATTAAAATAGCAGAGAAACTGCAAACGACTTAGAAATCATGTAAATAGTAATAACTAATGTTTTTCGATCTTAAGAAGCTGGTTTTTATAACTTCGATTTTGTAAAAATTTGTATATCAGGTTTTGCCACGAAGTTTCTAAAACCCAGACATATGTAAACCTGGATACCTTATCATATGTATATGTGTATATATATACATACATATAAATAATCAGCACAATGAGCTGAGTCGATTTAGCCTGGTTTATCGCAAAATAGTCCCTCTTTTTCTGAGATTTCGATGTAAAATTTTGCAAACGTGCTTTTCTACCCATGAAACTGCTAATTTCTCGGAATCGATGTCGGACCACTAAAGCATATAAATGCCATACAAACTGAAATTGGCATGGCGGTGCAACCAAAGTTAACGTTTCTCTATTTTAGAATTTTTTTACAAAACCGGGTTTTTTTAATTATTCAAATACTGCATTTACATTTATTAACATACAGTTACAGACAATAAAATAGAATCACTAATAGTACTAATTATCCACTCCATAAAAAAATTTTGACTTTGATTTAAATTCAACCAATATATATATTTTTTATTTACTTCATTGTTATTGGTAGAAGAAAAATATTGAAAAAAAGAATTCATAAACAGTGCAAAAACAAAGGAAAAATAAAATTTCAAATTCTGATGAAAAGAATAGATCATAATATCTTACAGTATATGAGAGTATGACTTCTTCAAAAATTTTAACGTAACGTTGAAACTACCGTTTCAAATGAAAATTCCTTCATTCGACTCTGAGATATAGCAGTTTAAAAAAAAAATTAGATCGAAATGTCTAACGCCACTTGAGAAAATGTACAGTAACTTTAACCTAACTTGAATTATTATTCCAATTATTATATTATATACCGTTGTTAATCTGAAATCACAATTTCTCATTAAATTGGTGTTACAAATGATCAGATTTTTACATTGGAGCATATCCCAACTCCCGTAGCTATTAATATGAATATAACTGTACGTATATGTATATGCAGACGTATATTTTACGGCATTAGCAAATCTAAACATCACCTTTGCAGCTCGAATACTCACTATCATTTGCATCGCCGAAGGCGCTATGTGTTGGAACATGGTGATGATTTCGCATATAATGATCAGCCTCCATATCTGAGTCAGCCGAAGTGTGACGTTTGTAATTAAAACTAGACGAATGTCCCGCATCTCCTGGACTTGAATGGGGTGTGATGTCAATCATTTCGTCGTCGTCGTCGTCGGGAACTGTGAGAGAAGTTTTAGCTGCAGAGCCGTTACCCTCTTTTGTTAGAGATGATGTAGCCAATGGATGATCCTGAGTATCAGTAATATCTCCTATGGCTCCCGTATGACCATTTGACTAAAAATATTTAAATATTATAGATTAGTATATATTTAAATGTAGGAATACATAATCAGTACTTTTGTGGATTAACCCTCTTTACTTATTGACCTTAACTAAAAATGTTAGTTTTTATTTATCTTTGTTTTTAGGGCATTGTTATAATTTTAACAACTTTAAATTCCCGTACTGAAATATACTAATTTTTTTTTTATTCTGACTATATGTTTGTCTACAGCTATTTGGACGAATTAATATCACCTTTGTTGTATAGTAAACAAACTCATTCAGTAAAAATTTAACTTCGTTTCGAATCAAAGCTTTTGGAATTTGATATACTCCCTCTTAAATGTACACTCATATACTAATATTATTTATAGTAGGCGTATAACTTACATACCTTTTTTAATACCGACTGATAGGCTGTAATGTAACTATTCCCTTCAGCTGCAATCTCCCTGCTGCCTTTTAGAGGAAATTTTTCCATAACGATTTAGTTTATACTTTCAGTGCAATTCCACTAGAAAAAAATGAAACATTTCAAGTTACATATGCATTTTCACCATTGAAAAACATACAATATATATAAATAAAACGCACATCGGTTATGGAATACATAATTGTAAACATTTATCTCATTTTGCACTAAGAGCCTTTATAAAATGTTTTTAATTACAACTGGATTAAAGTTTCTCAAACAAAGAAATTTGTATTATAAATACCACACAAAATGTCCACTACGTTCACATTAGTTTAACATTACTGCACACTTCAATACATTTCACAGCAATATGGCGAACATCCTTAACAAAACATTCTTAGTAAATAAATGTAAAAAAACATACTCATCTCAACAAATTAAATTATTGCGCAAACTTGAGCAGAAATCACCAAATATATTTCGAGAAAATGAAAAATTTTATTTGCACTCACACACGATCAAAACGAATGAAAAAAGTTAATGACGTCCTAAAACTTACGATAATCAGAGTTGCTTTAGTTACAAAAAAAATCGTTTGAATTAAATACTTAAGTCTATTATTATTACAATTGTCCAATTGGCGCCCGCGCAAATTGTCTTGTATCAGGATTTGATGCAAAAATTAAAATGATTTGGCTTTTATTCAATTTTACAGCAAATGATTGATTGCGATATAGTTAGGTTGTTAAATTATTTACGTTAGTACTTTTTTTGAAGTCAGATGCAACCCTAAACATAAAACATACCTGTGTTAGTTTAAAAGACAGCTGATGTTTAAGGCTAGAACATACTATTATTTATTTCGAATCTGCTCGGAAGTGCGTATGTAATTATGTCGTCTTCCTATATACATATGTAAATAACTATTATATAGTTGTGTTGTTATAGCAGCAGAAAAGATCTCTGATGGAAATAGTTTACTTTATCCAAATTTAGTATTTAGAGATTTCATATATTCTTCTTCTTTACTGGCGTAGGCACCGCTTACGCGATTATAGCCGAGTTAACAACAGCGCGCCACTCGTTTCTTCTCTTCGCTACGTGGCGCCAATTGGATATTCCAAGCGAAGCCAGGTCCTTCTCCACTTGGTCCTTCCAACGGAGTGGAGGTCTTCCTCTTCCTCTGCTTCCCGCGGCGGGTACTGCGTCGAAAACTTTCAGAGCTGGAGTGTTTTCATCCATCCGGACAACATGACCTAGCCAGCGTAGCCGCTGTCTTTTAATTCGCTGAACTATGTCAATGTCGTCGCATATCTCGTACAGCTCATCGTTCCATCGAATGCGATATTCGCCGTGGCCAACGCGCAAAGGACCATAAATCTTTCGCAGAACTTTTCTGTCGAAAATTCTTAAGGTCGACTCATCGGTTGTTGTCAACGTCCAAGCCTCTGCACCGTATAGCAGGACGGGAATTATGAGCGACTTATAGAGTTTGGTTTTTGTTCGTCGAGAGAGGACTTTACTTTTCAATTGCCTACTCAGTCCGAAGTAGCACCTGTTGGCAAGAGTAATCCTGCGTTGGATTTCCAGGCTGACATTGTTGGTGGTGTTTACGCTGGTTCCAAGATAGACGAAATTATCTACAACTTCAAAGTTATGACTGTCAACAGTGACGTGGGAGCCAAGTCGCGAGTGCGACGACTGTTTGTTTGATGACAGGAGATATTTCGTCTTGCCCTCGTTCACTGCCAGACCCATTTGCGTTGCTTCCTTGTTAAGTCTGGAGAAAGCAGAACTAACGGCGCTTGTGTTGAGGCCGATGATATCAATATCATCGGCATACGCTAGTAGCTGTACACTCTTATAAAAGATTGTACCTGCTCGATTCAGTTCTGCAGCTCGAATAATTTTCTCTAGCAGCAGATTGAAAAAGTCGCACGATAGGGAGTCGCCTTGTCTGAAACCTCGTTTGGTATCGAACGGCTCGGAGAGGTCCTTCCCGATCCTGACGGAGCTTTGAGTGTTGCTCAGCGTCAGTTTACACAGCCGTATTAGTTTTGCGGGGATACCAAATTCAGACATCGCGGCATAGAGGCTGTCGAAAGCAGCTTTGAAATCGACGAAGAGGTGGTGTGCGTCGATTCTCCTTTCACGGGTCTTTTGCAAGATTTGGCGCATGGTGAATATCTGGTCGGTTGTTGATTTGCCAGGTCTAAAGCCACACTGATAAGATCCAATCAGTTTGTTGACGGTGGGCTTTAATCTTTCACACAATATGCTCGACAGAACCTTATATGCGATGTTGAGGAGGCTAATCCCACGGTAGTTGGCGCAAATTGTGGGGTCTCCTTTTTTATGGATTGGGCATAGCACACTTAAATTCCAATCGTTGGGCATACTTTCGTCCGACCATATTTTGCAAAGAAGCTGATGCATGCTCCTTACCAGTTCTTCGCCGCCGTGTTTGAATAGCTCGTCCGGCAATCCATCGGCCCCCGCCGCTTTGTTGTTCTTCAGGCGGGCAATTGCTATTCGAACCTCTTCATGGTCGGGCAATGGAACGTCTGCTCCATCGTCATCGATTGGGGAATCGGGTTCGCCTTCTCCTGGCGTTGTACGTTCACTGCCATTCAGCAGGCTGGAGAAGTGTTCCCTCCATAATTTAAGTATGCTTTGGGCATCGGTGACTAGATCACCTTTGGGGGTTCTACAAGAGTATGCTCCGGTCTTGAAACCTTCTGTAAGTCGCCGCATCTTTTCGTAGAATTTTCGAGCATTACCCCTGTCGGCCAGCTTATCAAGCTCTTCGTACTCACGCATTTCGGCCTCTTTCTTTTTCTGTCTACAAATGCGTTTTGCTTCCCTCTTCAATTCTCGGTATCTATCCCATCCCGCACGTGTTGTGGTCGATCGTAACGTTGCGGGGTAGGTTTTCTCTCCGCTGCGACACGGCACTCCTCGTCGTACCAGCTGTTCTTTTGCACTTTCCGAAAACCAATGGTTTCGGTTGCAGCTGTACGTAAGGAGTTTGAAATGCCGTCCCACAGTTCCCTTATACCAAGTTGTTGACGAGTGCTCTCAGAGAGCAGGAGTGCAAGCCGAGTAGAAAATCGTTCGGCTGTCTGTTGTGATTGCAGCTTCTCGACGTCGAACCTCCTTGTGTTTGTTGGCGTGCGTTTTTTGCTGCACAGAGGCGGGTGCTATTTTGGCTGCAACAATATAGTGGCCCGAGTCGATGTTAAACACTGGAAACGTGTCTTCCGTCTATCACAACATGATCGATCTGGTTGGGGGTTTTTCGTTCCGGAGACTGCCAGGTAGCTTGATGAATCTTCTTATGCTGGAATCTCGTACTACAGATAACCATATTTCGGGCCCCGGCGAAGTCGATCAGCCTCAACCCATTTGGGGATGTTTCCTCATGGAGGCTGAATTTACCGACCGTAATGCCAAAGATACCTTCTTTGCCCACCCTGGCGTTAAAGTCGCCAAGCACGATTTTTACATCGTGGCGGGGGCATCTCTCATAAGTGCGCTCCAAGCACTCATAAAAGGCATCTTTGGTCACATCGTCCTTCTCTTCCGTCGGGGCGTGGGCGCAAATCAGCGATATGTTGAAGAACCTCGCTTTGATGCGGATTGTGGCTAGACGTTCATTCATAGGAGTGAATGATAGTACTCGGCGACGGAGTTTCTCTCCCACCACGAATCCAACACCAAACTTGCGCTCCTTTATATGGCCACTGTAGTAAATGCCACAAGGACCTACTTGTCTCTGTCCTTGTCCCGTCCATCGCATTTCTTGGACGGCGGTGATGTCAGCCTTTATTTTCACGAGGACATCAACCAGCTGGGCAGCGGTACCTTCCCAATTGAGGGACCGGACATTCCAGGTGCATGCCCTCAAATCATAGTCCTTAATTCGTTTGCCATGGTCGTCATCAAAAGGGGGGTCACTTATTCGAGGCTGTCGTGTGTTTTTCATTGGGGGTGTTTTTTTACGTGGCGGGTCGCAAACCCAGCGCACAACCCTAAGTAGGGAATATTTCGCCTTCTCACTTTAGCTCGCCTTCAAACGGATGTTCTTAGGCTACCCAGAGGATACTTGGTCAAAGACCGGACGTCGTGAGCTGCTTGAGTCATGTGTACAAGAATCGTTTCTGGCCACTCCCAAGTGAATGACGATCAGAGAACTTTCCTCACTTGCGTGAACTTCTACACATGACTCCATCCTCCAGAGATTTCATATAGTCTCAAAAAATTATATATATAAAGATCCGAAAACATAGCATTGAGAATTGTAAATGTGTAAACTCATTTTTGTATGTAATCCAACAACAATTTGTTTAAACAATTGTAAAAATTTATAATTTTATGATTTTACGATGCTTTATGACGGGTTGTAAGTACCCCAATTATATATTTCAAATGTGACAATGCTCTAGAGCCCTATACGTAAATACATAAACAACAATTCTAACAGTATTTTCGTTATGTATGTTACCAAAGGAACGGATCTTTTACTACAACTGAATAATCGTCTCCGTTCGTTTCCGTTAGTGGGAAATAACGACATATTTATCCAAATTTAGAAAGAAAAAATTGCAACGATTTGTTATAGGATTTGAGAGACTTTCAGGCTCTCTCCTTATTAATAGACATATGTATGTATGTACATATGTACCATGTCGAATTCGTGAAAATAGTAGTGCAAAAACTTCTTATATATAAAAATCTTTCCTAACATATTCTAACCTGACAAGTCAACAAAAGTAATTTTGGCAGAATATTTGAGGACAACTTGATGATAAGAAGCTCCCCGAAAGCAACTATTTTGCTTATAAAAAGGACGTTTGAACATGGCAACGACCCAAAACATAAGACCAAATTATTTAAGGACACTAGTTCTGAATTCAATCGAAAATTTCTGAAGAAATGTTAAACGAATTGAAGCAACAGCAAATCCATCAAGTTGAAGCGAGGTCAGGATCTAATAGACCCCATCCAACGTCGGTATATGGATGTAATAAATATAAAATAATTTTTTTATAAATCTTAGTAAAATATACAAATAATTTTGAAAAATTAAACTGTTTATGGTATATACGTAAAAATAGCTTTTGAAACTTTTTAGAGTTATTAAATTCATAGTTTGCTTTTTAACTCAACTTTTCCGTTTTATGGTTAGAATCCCGGCACTACTTATTCCATGAACGCAGCTGTACATATGGTACACTTGCACTCACATCATTAAGCCACATTGGCGTTATATTGAACAAACTCATAAAAGTTGAATTTTATTGATATTTCGAAAAAAGTTTCACAAAATTAAATTAATTTAGTTTAAATTTATTGTTTTCAATAAAAAATGTTAGATAAAAGAATCCGATGTTTTGTTTAAAAAGCTTTCTTTATTTAGTCTAATATTTGTTTGGGAACTTTCTTGCAAAATCACTCCCCTGAAGCGTGTGCTCTTTGTACGACCCAGTTACATTGGTCTAGGATATTTTTGCTCCATTCGAACTTTAAAATTTGCCACGGTCTAACCTTAATACTCCTCCAAGGATTCTCTATAGGGTTTAAGTCCGGGCTTTAGGCAGGCCACTCGAGACACTGGATGTAGTTTATTGCAGGCCAGTCCTTAACGAAGGAGGATGGGGTCATGTGTAGAAGTTCACGCGAGTGAGGAAAGTTCTCTGATCGCCATTCACTTGGGAGTGGCCAGAAACGATTCTTTTACATATGACTCAAGCAGCTCACGACTTCCGGTCTTTGACCAAGTATCCTCTGGGTAGCCTAAGAACATCCGTTTGAAGGCGAGCTAAAGTGAGAAGGCGAAACACCCCCTGCATAGGGTTGTGCGCTGGGTTTGGGACCCGCCACGTAAAAAAACACCCCCAATGCAAAAGTTTAAACAGCCTCGGATGAGAGACCCCCCTTTTGATGACGACCATGGCAAACGAAATAAGGACTATGATTTGAGGGCGTGCACCTGGAATGTCCGGTCCCTTAATTGGGAAGGTGCCGCTGCCCAGCTGGTAGATGTCCTCGTAAAGATAAAGGCTGACATCACCGCCGTCCAAGAAATGCGATGGACGGGACAAGGACAGAGACGAGTAGGTCCTTGTGACATTTACTACAGTGGCCATATAAAGGAGCGCAAGTTTGGTGTTGGATTCGTGGTGGGAGAGAGACTCCGTCGCCGAGTACTTTCATTCACTCCGGAGAATGAACGTCTAGCCACAATCCGCATCAAAGCAAGGTTCTTCAACATATCGCTGATTTGCGCCCACGCCCCGACGGAAGAGAAGGACGATGTGACCAAAGATGCCTTTTATGAGTGCTTGGAGCGCACTTATGAGAGATGCCCCCGCCACGATGTCAAAATCGTGCTTGGCGACTTCAATGCCAGGGTGGGCAAAGAAGGTATCTTTGGCACTACGGTCGGTAAATTCAGCCTCCACGAGGAAACATCCCCAAATGGGTTGAGGCTGATCGACTTCGCCGGGGCCCGAAATATGGTTATCTGTAGTACTAGATTCCAGCATAAGAAGATACATCAAGCTACCTGGCTGTCTCCGGATCGAAAAACCACCAACCAGATCGATCATGTTGTGATAGACGGAAGACACGTCTCCAGTGTTTTAGATGTGCGTGCGCTCCGAGGTCCTAACATCGACTCGAACCACTATATTGTTGCAGCCAAGATTCGCACCCGCCTCTGTGCAGCAAAAACGCACGCCAACAAACACAAGGAAGGTTCGACGTCGAGAAGCTGCAATCACAACAGACAGCCGAACGTTTTTCTACTCGGCTTGCACTCCTGCTCTCTGAGAGCACTCGTCAACAACTCGGTATAAGGGAACTGTGGGACGGCATTTCAAACTCCTTACGTACAGCTGCAACCGAAACCATTGGTTTTCGGAAAGCGCAAAAGAACAGCTGGTACGACGAGGAGTGCCGTGTCGCAGCGGAGAGAAAACAGGCTGCCTACCTCGCAACGTTACGATCGACCACAACACGTGCGGGATGGGATAGATACCGAGAGCTGAAGAGGGAAGCGAGACGCATTTGTAGACAGAAAAAGAAAGAGGCCGAAATGCGTGAGTACGAAGAGCTTGATAAGCTGGCCGACAGGGGTAATGCTCGAAAATTCTACGAAAAGATGCGGCGGCTTACAGAAGGTTTCAAGACCGGAGCATACTCTTGTAGAACCCCCAAGGTGATCTAGCCACCGATGCCCAGAGCATACTTAAATTATGGAGGGAACACTTCTCCAGCCTGCTGAATGGCAGTGCACGCACAGCACCAGGAGAAAGCGAACCCGATACCCCAATCGATGACGATGGAGTAGACGTTCCATTGCCCGACCATGAAGAAGTTCGAATAGCAATTGCCCGTCTGAAAAACAACAAAGCGGCAGGGGCCGATGGATTGCCGGACGAGCTATTCAAACACGGCGGCGAAGAGCTGATAAGGTGCATGCATCAGCTTCTTTGTAAAATATGGTCGGACGAAAGTATGCCCAACGATTGGAATTTAAGTGTGCTATGCCCAATCCATAAAAAAGGAGACCCCACAATCTGCGCCAACTACTGTGGGATTAGCCTCCTCAACATCGCATATAAGGTTCTGTCGAGCGTATTGTGTGAAAGATTAAAGCCCACCGTCAACAAACTGATTGGACCTTATCAGTGTGGCTTTAGACCTGGTAAATCAACAACCGACCAGATATTCATGATGCGCCAAATCTTGGAAAAGACCCGTGAAAGGAGAATCGACACACACCACCTCTTCGTCGATTTTAAAGCTGCTTTCGACAGCACGAAAAGGAGCTGCCTTTATGCCGCGATGTCTGAATTTGGTATCCCCGCAAAACTAATACGGCTGTGTAAGCTGACGTTGACCAACACGAAAAGCTCCGTCAGAATCGGGAAGGACCTCTCCGAGCCGTTCGATACCAAACGAGGTTTCAGACAAGGCGATTCCCTATCGTGCGACTTTTTCAACCTGCTTCTGGAGAAAATAGTTCGAGCTGCAGAACTCAACAGAGAAGGTAACATCTTCTATAAGAGTGTACAACTGCTGGCGTATGCCGATGATATTGATATCATCGGCCTCAACACCCGCGCCGTTAGTTCTGCTTTCTCCAGACTGGACAAGGAAGCAAAAGAAATGGGTCTGGCAGTGAACGAGGGCAAGACGAAATATCTCCTGTCATCAAACAAACAGTCGTCGCACTCGCGACTTGGCACTCACGTCACTGTTGACAGTCATAACTTTGAAGTTGTAGATAATTTCGTCTATCTTGGAACCAGCGTAAACACCACCAATAATGTCAGCCTAGAAATCCAACGCAGGATAACTCTTGCCAACAGGTGCTACTTTGGACTAAGTAGGCAATTGAGAAGCAAAGTCCTCTCCAAACAAAACCAAACTCTATAAGTCACTCATAATTCCCGTCCTGCTATATGGTGCAGAGGCTTGGACGATGTCAACAACGGATGAGTCGACTTTGCGAGTTTTCGAGAGAAAGGTTCTGCGAAAGATTTATGGTCCTTTGCGCGTTGGCCACGGCGAATATCGCATTCGATGGAACGATGAGCTGTACGAGATATACGACGACATTGACATAGTTCAGCGAATTAAAAGACAGCGGCTACGCTGGCTAGGTCATGTTGTCCGGATGGATGAAAACACTCCAGCTCTGAAAGTATTCGACGCAGTACCCGCCGCGGGAAGCAGAGGAAGAGGAAGACCTCCACTCCGTTGGAAGGACCAAGTGGAGAAGGACCTGGCTTCGCTTGGAATATCCAATTGGCGCCACGTAGCGAAGAGAAGAAACGACTGGCGCGCTGTTGTTGACTCGGCTATAATCGCGTAAGCGGTGTCTACGCCAGTAAAGAAGAAGAAGAAGTCCTTAACGAACCTGGTAAAACATCGACGTAATTTCCATTTAAATGTCTCTGTAAATACTGGTAGTCATTTTGCTTCAACATATATAAGTAGTTCTACCCCGAATGAAGTGAATCAGCCCCATACCATGGCTGATGATCCACTATGTTTCACAGTTTTTTTGTATATTGTGAGTTTAATTCTTGTAATGGTGGTCGCTTGACATTGGATTTACCATTATTTCGAAAAATATTAAACTTCATCACACCAGGTCACTACATCCTAGAATTTTGAGTTCCTTTGCTGGTGATCCCTCCCGATTGCTAGCCTTAGTTTGATGTCCTCTTTTGGTAGTTCGGCTTGCGTCTTGCAATTTACCTATTTAGGGAGTTTTCTTGTAATCTAGGGCGAACTAACTATGTTGATACACGTAACCATTCTTGTGCTTCTTTTTCCTATAATATCACGGGACGCCAAAAGAGCCAAAAAGGATACGTCTGGCTCTTTGCTGTTATTTGTCTATCTTCAATGTCGTATTTCTCGGTTTATTGCAAAATATTTTGAACCCTTCCTCTAGAAAATGTCAAATATTCCGTTATTTTCGCAATCATTTTGTGCTTTTGGTAACATTCCTATTTGATTTATATGTATTTCAGATGGAGCTGAGCTTGTGAGCAAATGTACATGTATGTCAGAGTATGTACTTTTCCCACGATAGTCGGGGCTAAGTAACCGGAACGGACCCGGATTATTATCCGGCCAAGGACTACCAAAGCAGCAGAATATATTGCTCGAAATTTCTTCAGAAATGTACGTATATTCGCCGCTACAACAACAACAACAACAATAGAGTATGTGTTTACAAATGTACTATTTATCTATGTACATATGTATACGTTTCTATCTATATTTGGAATTATTTTGAATTGGGCAATTAGATTTTATGAAAAAAACCTATGTATGCGCGAATTTAATTTATGTATAACATTCCTACAAACTTTTAAGGGTTATTCGAGTTTTTCATTTTAACGTTATCAACAAACGAATTTGTCTACAATTGCCGATGTGTGAAAATATGTCTGTAGCATGCATGTTTGCATATTTGCCTCTAATAAAATATAATATTAAATAGTTAATATCTATTTGCTGTGTTTAATTAACCGTTTATTGTATTTATTTTGCTTAATGTTACCAAAAGTCCTCCCCACGGATGCTAATAAAATATATATAATATGTACATACGATATACGCACACATGTACATACACCTACATGAACGTTTGCTTTTACGTATCCGTTTGCAATAAAAACACAGCACTTAAGTATGTGTAGATAACATAAATAAACATACATACATACAAGAATAAGCACTAACTTTTGCAGAACTGTATTGGCAGAGTCTATAACAAACAGGTCGTAAAAAACTTAGATAACAGGAAACAAAACAACGCATCTGCGTATCTGCGTCTCTGATTTGTTTGATCTGGAATTGACACTCGCTCTAGTTGCGTATACGGGACTCCTGCTGCGCTGACCATGCTCTGTTCAGGTATAAAAACCAAAGCGAATCCTCGTAGTTCATCAGTTGTTATCTGCAATCCTTCGGAGATTTTTCATCGCTCAGTGCAATACCGTTAAATCAAACACTTAAACATGGTTAAGCTAATTTGTCTGGTTTTCACTTTGATTTTCTGCACAGTATTATTTTCATCTCAAGCGCTGCCTACTCCCGATGAGGAGCGTTACATGGAAAAAGATGTAAGTTTCACCAAAGTTTCAGAATCTATATGCTTATGTATATACATATATATATTCCGATTCCAGTACAACCGCGAATTTTTGAATTGGCTAAACTCCATACAATACCCACAACCTTATGCAGCCCCTTGCAAATATTACCCGATCAATAGTTTTACTGGACCTGTACCAAAACGAAACTCGGAGTTAATCAATTCATTGCTTAGCCTGCCAAAAAGCATGAACGAGGCTGGAAAATAAATTATGTATTAAAGAAAAGAAAATATATAGATAGATACATCCGTTTCGAAGGTAACAGGCAATGAGAGAGGTTAGGTATTCCCTATACAAATACACTTTTTAATTAATAAGTCGTAAAACAATTCAAATATACTCTACTGTATTACGAATTATATAAAAATGTAACACGTACAGTGCTTTAATAATAATGTTGTTAATAATATCGTTATAAATCATCAAATAAAAGTAATTGAAATATAAAAGAATTCCAAGAAAAATGGTTTTATGGGTTGTAATTTTTCAAAATACATTTATATTTAATGTTATAATGAAGTGAAGAAAACTTATGTGCTTAGTTAAAGAAATTTATTTAAGTTTTGAAACTATTGGATCAAGTTTTTATTCTACGAAGCTTTTTATCTCCCTGTTTGTTGCAATCTTCTCCATCAAATCACGTAATATTACATATGTATTTCTGTAAATATTGGTTAAGGTTAGAAGATCAAGGCATTCGCACCAGATCCTGCCATCACACTATAAGATGCACAGGCTCCTGAGTATTTAATTAAATACTCCTATTTTGCATTTCAAATGGTCATAATTTTGCAATGCCTAAAAGTATGCGATATAAATTGAATTTATTTTACACACATTTCATATACCCTATTATTTTGTCTTGAACCGACATAAATCCTTAAATTTTATACGTGCGTCCTATTTAATAGATTCGTTGATCAAAAACTTCACCGAAATAATTAAAAAAGGTATTAAAAATGCATTGCAGGCTGTAAAATACTATGAAATACGTGTCCCGCTCGAATACTGGCAAAATAGTCAAAACAAAATCATTATATGAAATATGACCCACCCACGAAATATACGATTTCTAATCTCTTAATATTGATCTGTAAAGAATTACCTTTGTTGTCGGAAAATGTATGCATATATATTGTGACACATTATCTGTTCTCGGAATTTATCTGTTTAATCATACGAATATGGCAGCCACATTTTAATTGTAAGAGAACTGGGAATAACAAATCGATATATATCGTATCGTAAATAATCAGTTTGTATTAAATAAACAACTGCAGATCTAATAAAATATAAGTTTAGTTGCTAACTATAACTGTGCGGCTGTATTATAAACAATTTAATTGAAACACGTTTATTTTGAATAAAAAACAATAATCTGAAAGTAAATATATATGAGTGTATATTTATATCAAATTTGTAAGTTCATGCTGTCACGACTTTCATAGTACACTGGCATTAAATTTGTTTACATTAAATGTTTTGTCTATTTTAGAGATGCAGTAATTTTTCTACTCAGTCGCAAGCAATTAAGAGTGCAAAAAATAATTTCAGAATTTGTTGTAATGGCTGGGTTTGTAGCAGTTCACACTGGTAGGAGGATTGACAATTTTAATTGAACATGAAAATATTGTTTTTCAATGATTTGTTCTTTAGGTGCTGGTAATTGTATAGATGAAACAAAATACCAGCGCGTTATTAAGGAAGCTTGTGTTCGAGCAACAGATATACTAAAGAATGGCGGTTCGGCCATGGACGCTTGCGAAGCAGCAATAGTTCGCCTTGAGAATTGTGGCAATACGAATGCCGGATTTGGTTCTAACCTTTGTTGGGATGGTCGAGTGCAATGTGATGCATCTATAATGGATGGTTCAAATTTACACTTTGGGGCTTGTACTAACGTCAGCACTGTACGTAATCCTATACGATTGGCTCGATTATTATGCGATGGTCAATCAACTATGCTATCAATGGAAAGAATACCACCAATGGTTATGGCTGGTAGCGGTGCAGAAAGATATGCAGAAGAACTAGGTTGCACTATGATCGACCCAAATGCAATGATTTCTTCTAAAGCAAAACTTTCTTATAATCATTATAAATCTAAAATATCGGCAATAACATCAGCTGCTGATGTACCTACTTCATCTGTTGTTCCGACTCAAGTCAGTGCACTTGATACAGTGGGAGCCGTGTGTGTAGATAGTGCCGGTAATACCGCTGCTGGTTGTAGCTCTGGTGGCTTATTACTTAAAGTGCCGGGCCGAGTTGGACAGGCAGCTACTTATGGTGCAGGGTGTTGGGCAACTAACACAACAGAGACCTCCGTGGCCACTTGTACAACGGGAAATGGTGAATATTTAATGAAAACTTTATTAGCGAAAGAAATATGTGTCGATTTGCTGACAAGCGATTGTGCCGTAACGAGCTTACATAAAAGCCTGAAAAGTAAGTTTCTGGAATCACCATTCCTTCCCGCTGACCAAGAATTGTATGCCGGTGCCCTTTCGCTTATTTACTATCCTCATGGCAATACCGGGGAAGTATTATGGAGTCACACAACAAAATCATTTTGTGTTGGCTACATGTCTACGCAACAAAAAGCGCCGAAGGTCAGTACATTGAATAATGTGCTTTTATGTAAAAATTAATTTTTATCTTACAGTTTATATATTCCCCACTGCCAACGTATAGTATAGCGGGAAGATCATGTGTAGTCAATGGGCATAATTTCCATTTACGCGTCTAATCGCCGCCTCAGCTGCCATAGCTTGCATTAATGATGACAGCATTTATTGTGAGTGCTGGCGTTGCATGTATTCAATATTATTTATTTATTTTCGAATGTTTTCGTGTACAAAACAAAATGTTTATATACATATACTAAGAAAGCACAATTGTGATCAAGAATTTCCATTCGAAAGTCATTTTTTTTGTTTTTAAGATTGTGTGTTTATTATGTTTGTAAAGTATATATTAATTTAAAAAAGGCGATTTACAAAAAGTAAATACATACTTATAAAAAATATAGTAAGTATATAGGACGATTTATATATGATATATATATATAATATTATAGCCAGCTTAACAAGTATTTTTGTATTCAATTGTGAGGAAATGCTTTCATTTTTGCCAAAGCATGAGTGACCGAAGCATCGATCGCCCGTATAGTTTTAAATTTATCCTTTATGTATGTATATAATACTCATAATTTCTATAGTAGATAAAGGCAAATGTGGTATTTCGAAAACTTGCAACATGTGTAAGCATTTATTGCTGTATTAGATGTAATGATTATTTCTATAAACTAGAAAATGTGTGCATTTATAGTTACGGAATCGATATTTTATTAAGTAAGCGCTATACTAGAGTAAAATATATTAATGTTGTGTAACTCTTTCGTTGTGTATATTTGGAAGAAAATTCATAAATATTTACTTTATTTCCAGCAATGACTATTCGAGTTCCATTATGTATACATACATATGTATATGTGGTGAATAAAATTGTGCGCAATGTAGGACCACTATGCATAACTATGCGAAAATAATCACAATCAGAGTAATAAGAAAAATCGTATATTTTGAAATGGAAAGCATGGTTTTGGAAGTACTGTTTATTTGGGTTAATCACATGAATGTAGATGTGCATTTAACGAAAATGTAGCATGATAAAAATGAAGAGCCTCCATCAAATTCGAATAAATTAGAATTATTTCACCAAATGGCAGTGGTATGTTAAGAGAAAATGTACTGACTTATGTTTAAATGATTTTCCAAACGAGTTTTGGAAATTGCTGTGCTATTGCATAGTTGCTTAACTCGATGCTAGTTTCAAAATTATTGAAGGCTTCAAATATTTTCGAAAACATTGGCCTATCTAAATTGATTTTTCATGTATTTTAAATTTATATACGCAATACGCTTTTGAGTATAATAAGAGCTAACTACTTATTCCAGATGGCTATTATCTAAACACATCCATACTCGTACCAAATACTGTTACTTTTATCGTCAGTACGTTTTCGTAGTGATTTATCATCCTGTGTTGCATTTGTGGTTGTCACTGGTGTTGAATTATTACTTGTTATAGTTGAATCACGTGATGTGCCCGCTGGCATGTTGCACTCCGAATTAGCACTACCAATCGTTGTATTGATGCGGTTGTACATAAGGAATGTAGTCGGATTATCGTTATTTGGAACGGATGACAAATTTGAAGGCGTCTGAGGTTCGGCAATGCCTACTCCAGTACCACCAACACCCATATCTGCCGACATATAGGCGTCACCAAGGGTGCCGGCACCTGTCAAAGTTGTAGATGTAGAACAGGCACTTGAGTTTAAAACGCAATGAGAATTCGACATTTCTCCACTGTCACCAACTTCACTGCAAGTACTGTTTGTTTCGGGTATTTTTTGATGCTCATCGATTAAATAAACTGTGCGCCGAGAACCGGCTGTGCCCAGTGTTAAACTGCTACCCGTCACATCCGGCGCTTCAAGACTGTTGAAGAGATAGAATAACAAATTTTTAGTATTTTTTTGTGAATTATTAAATTGTTGCAGGTATAAATTTGCCCAACAAAAAAGCTCTAAGGATTGTTATGTATGGAATTGTATAAATATATTATATATTAATTGGCACGTAAATTATTTGAATACATGAATGCAATATTAACAAAAGTGCATGCTAATTTTATTTGATAAACAAAAAAAAATAAATCATTTTAGACAGAAAAAGCGTCGAAATAATTTATGCACAACATTACTAAAATATACATATTTGAGATTCACATGTTTGCCAAATAAAAATAACGTCACACACCATGAAACATGTCAAATATCTTGAACACTAATTGTCTGAACAAATTGTTCTAAATAGTGGGTGTGGGCGAACGTCGCCGGCACTGAAAGACAGCAACAGCTGTTCAAATGTAGAATTGTTGGTGTTGCAAGAGCAAGGTTACAAATAAATTGAAAAAAATATACATACATGTATATACAAATTAAAATTTAAGTACGAAAACAAAACAAATACTATTGCTTGGCGGACAATGGTCAGAAATAATACGTCAGTGATATAAAAATATCGAGAGCGTCTTTGCTTTAGATAGAGTGGAACATGTTTAATTTTTTTTACGGGGGGGCTAAAATATTTATTTGGCAGACGGGCAAGCGAATTTAAGTTCACTTATTTTCTTTTTAATTGCCCACAAAAGCATAAGCAAGTCATTAATGCACAACAATAATTGCAATAGCGATATGCGTTAACCCAGTTCTTCGTATTATGATCGAATATTTACCGAAAAATCGCCTCAATACTTTTAATTTCGGTCTAAGCCCACAACCCATCCAAGTAAATCAAGTTCGTGCCCAGTTTCCATTAACATATAAACATGCATTTGAACGTAAGGAAATATGTTGGAATAATGGGAATGAAATATACAAAAAAAAATTGAAAAAACAAAATATGTATGTAAACACAAGTACATAATCGGTTCCACAAAATTGACAAGTTATGTTTACTCACCCGTGAACGCTATTTCTTCGAGAACTATTCATATCCGTTCGCTTTTGAGATTGCAAACTACTTCGTATTCCGCCGCGGGAAAGTGTGCTATCAATTAGGTCTCTATATTTTAACAATAAATCAGACACATATACATATATACGACAAAGTTTTTTTTTACAGAAACATATATTCTACGTGTTGTACATACATATGTATGTGTAAACTTCACTTACCGTTGCAAACTTTGCCGTATAGCCAAATTGCGTTGAAGCAAGTGAGAATCGGATTCAATGGACATTGGTTCTTCTATGCTGTTGTCAGAATCATTACCACCTGATTCAGAGCCAACCACGAATTGCGACTGATTAAGCCGTGAGTCATCCACCCATGAACGGCGATTCTAATTTAAATTGCGTTAAATTATTTGTTTGCTATTTTTTTGCGGAAAAGGGTACTACACTCACTCGACTTGTTGGCACCTTATTTATAAAGTCAGATCCGGCTTTCTTTACACGTCGCACAATACTGCTCGCGAAAGGTTTTCTGAAAAAAATATTATTTTAGTTATAATGTAGTAAAGTTACATGCCATTATATATTTACGCACTTTTTTGGCAAAACAGTTTCTGGCTTTTTGTAATGTTCCATTATTTTCTCCTCCAATTTTTCTTTTTGACGGCTCAAATTATGCAGACGCTCTGTATAACTTTTCTCTTCCTCGCGGAAATGCTGTTTATCCTCCAGCGAATGTGAAAGCAGCTCGTGATATTGCGTCAGCAATTGTGAAACATTGTCCATTAAAGTTTTTCGGTCTATGTCCAGATGTGCATTTGTTTGAAGTAATACCTGTATAAACGGAAATTTTAATAAACAACGAAAAACTAAGATTAAATAAATCACTCACTTCACACTGTTGGGCATAGTAGGCGGCATCACTTTCCATGGTTTTTATGTGGTCGTTTTTGGAATCTAGCTCACGTAACAGCTCGGCAATTTGTTTCTTTAACTTATTATTTTCTGGGCGTATCATTTTATATTGTTCCTAAAAATTAAAAAAATAAAAATAATTTTCGTTATAGTGGGTATTTTGTAGGATGTAAAAGTAATGGCAAATATTGTAGCATAATATTAGCTAGGAAACGTACCTGAATATTCTTATACTCGTTTTTGAAACGGAACAAATTTCGAAAATCATCTGTCAGCTTGGAATGTTCTGTTCGCAATATTGTTAAATCGTTTTCATAGCTCTTCAATTTAGCATTATCCTTCGTTAAATCCGCTATACGATTTTCTAAATTCGAGATATGTTCTCTTAATTCGCGTGCTTCGTTTCGAGAATCGCGCTGTATCAGCTTGAGTTGCTCTTTGTCAGCGGCAAGTGATTCATATTCTGTTGAAAGCTGATCATGTAAAGTTCGCAGTGCCATTAAATCATGTTGTACGTTTTTATTTTCTTGTTTTATGGACTCGCTTTGCTTCAACAGTTGATCCTTATCAGAGGCAAGCTGTGAATTAGCTACTTGTAATGCGACTAACTGTGTGTTCAGTGTGGATATTTGTGAACTTAATGTCACCACGTCTACATCGAGGCGCGCCTTTTCGGCCTCCAGTTGAACATTTACTGATTGAAGGCCTGTGTTGAGTGCGCTTAGCTCAGTGTTGGCTTCCTTAAGTCGCAAAATTTCGATGCGATCACGCCCGATTGGTGCAGTTAAGGTAACTTTGTGTTCGAAGCTTAGCTCCTGTGGTTCATTATTGGATAGCTCAATATTTTTTTCTACAGTGTAGATTTCCTTTCGGTGACACAGCACACATATATCAGATTTTGTGTTTTCGTTTTGATGTTGCTCTTTCGATACATTCAGCATAATTTCACGAACTGTCTTAAAAGTTTCGGGATTGCGTACCAACTTTTCGACTACAGTTTCTACATTCAACTCGCCATTATCGTCGGTATGGCCACTATCTGTTAAACCTAATTTCTCTAAATTTTGACGCACTTTATTGGTCGCTAATGTACCAGATACTAAATCATTGCGAAGTGTCAGTATTGTATCTGAATCTATTTCACGCTGAGTCATTAATTCTTGATTTTGTTTTTCCAGTTCTATGACTCTTTGCTGAGTTTGCTCAACTTTAGTTAGTTCCTTTGTAAGGCGATCAATCTCTTTGGTTTGCGCTTCAAGCTTTGCTGCCGACTCGTCTAATTGAACTGATTTGCCTTCGGTATTCTCCTTCAATTTTGCTACTTCCTTCAAAAGGCTGTTATTTTCTCGTTCACAAGCACATAGCTTCGCTTCCAAGTCATACACTTTATCCTTCAACTTACTCACGCCTTGTGAACGCTCCGTTAGCTGGTGAATTTCCTTTGTGCGCGTGTCCAGCAAACGATCTAAGTCATCAGCGCGACGTTGTATACTTTCGTTAAGTGTTTGTAAGCGTTGTTTCTCTTTATTTAAAGTTTCTACATGCTGCTCAACGTCCAACAACTTATTACGTTCTAATTCGCGTTCTTGGCTTTGTCGTTCATATGACTTTTGTCGGTCGTCCATTGTATCTTGCAGTTTTTTATTCTCTTCTAACGCACTTTTAAATACCTCTTCCAAAGCAGTATTCTGTTGTGTTAAACGTTGGATGTTTTCTTGCATTTGTTCAATTTTCAAAGAAAGCTTCTTTTTATCCTTTTCAAGCTCAAGAATTTTGTTCGTAGACTCATGGAATGAGTTTTCTTTTAGTTGCTCCAACGCAGCGGCTAATTGTTTATTCTTCAATTCCAATTTTAAAATTCGCGTCTGAAAAAAATAAAATAAAAATTGTATACCCAAAATTTTAAAAATTATCAGAAATCAAAAATCAGAATAATTAGTACCTGCGCATCATTGGTTAGTTGTTCTGATAAACTATTGTCCCCTGAATTACATTCGTCCTCATTGTCAGAATATGCGCTATCAAGCCTTTGAGTAGTGTTTAGAGTTTTTGCGGCTAACTGTAATTGGGTGTTTTCCTCCAACAATTCTTCTAATTTGGAACGATCAACGTTTCTCTCCAAAGCCATATCATTTAGTTTCTGTTTATATTTTATAATTTCAGATTCCAAAGTCATGACGTGCTCTGAACGTTTCCGCGCTCTTTGCAGCTGATCTTCTAGCATCTCCCTAAAGAAAATGGACTTATACTAATGTGTCGATATTTATTAAATTTTACGTATTTACTTAGTTTCTAAAAGCATTCGATTATCTTCGCGTAACTCCTCAACACGTGTCTTATAGAATTCTGCGTCTGTTAATTTTTCGCGGAATTTTTGAACTTCAATTTCCAAGCGATCAGCGCGTTCAGCTCGCTCCCTTAAGACATCAACTTCATCGCGGTATGCATACGCCCGTTTTGCCTCTGCATACCATTCTTGACTCTAAAATTATATAAACAAAACAAAACTAGTAACAAAACAATTTATACAATACTTCTGCAAATCTTTACTCACCTCAGCTCTTAATTTTTCATATTGAGCACTTTTATGATCGAGCTCCTCTCGCAATTCAAGTTGATTTTCAGATTTCTCCTCTCTACAAAAAATTTAAAATGCAAATGTTTACTACAGTAAATTGAGAGAATATGTTACTTACAATTCCTGACGCAATTTACGAATTTTTGATTTCAAATCGGCAAGTTCTACTGCCATGTGGTTATTTTCGGAGTTGGAAGATGATAAACATGGTGTGGTCAACGTGCATGATAATGGCGACAATGGCATGTTCAATGAACCATCTGCACAGGCAGTCATATTTAACTCCGTATCCGCGCACATTGAAGCAATCCAACGCAGATACACATTGTCACGTTCTTTTGTCAGCCGCAATATATGATTGTACATGTTAACAGGGGTTAGCAAATTTACCGATTCCTTTGTTAGAACGAGACTTTGGTCTTCTGTAACCTATAAACAAAGACAATGTATTTTTTTCAGTAAATTATGTTCATTTATTACAACTATGATCTTACTTGTTTTATCAATCCAACAATTGCATGTTGTGTTTCAACGTCCAACATTTTAATGCGCCCAATAAAGGCTTCGCGATTAGGACATTGCACTGCAGCGCCTAACAGCAGTGTTAACAAAATTTTCATCTGCTCCAAGCCTTGTTTAGATTCAGGATGGTATCCTAGGATATAGACGTCGGGAAGAACTAGAATGGTATGTTCTAATTCTTCCTCAAAAAGTGATTTCAAATTGCGTGCGATGCATTCGAAGTTTTTTGATCGCGCTATACATAATGATACCCCGATTAAATCACGTACATCAGTTGGGTGGTTCTGAGGTTCTGGATCTATTTGCAACCACACACTATGGATAATATTGCCATCCAACAAGGAGGAATAACCAGTTAATACTTCTGGACGGGGCAAACATGATTCCAACTGAAAAGTGGTTGCAAAATATATTTCAAAATTATAAAGAAACATACAAAGTTTATAAATATGCATATGCATGTAGTATGTATGTATGTATACCTCCAAACTGGGCATGTCAGCTTTATTTGGAAAATCGACAGACAGTTCAATGGTTATACAAATACAACATAAATACATTGAAAACCTAATTAGTAAGTACTGAAGTAAAAATTGTAATACTAAAATATATTTAAATACTATTTTTTCATAATTATTTATCATTTGTGTTAACTGACCCATGTTACTAAAGCTCCATTTATAAATTCGTCAATTTCCAAAGGAGTTGCTGTTCCGGCATTAGCCATTTTCAACTTTCACAGAGTCCACGGTGGCATTCAATTGCTTTTATTGCAACTTAAAAAAAATTGCTAGCAGAATTGTTTTAATTTCACTAATTCACTTTTTTCCTGAACACAATGAAAACTGCCACTCTTCACATAACCACGAACCCACTTTCACAAATCATAGAACATTATACAAATATAATAGAAATATTTTCATATTTAAAAAAGACAGGTAATATATATTTCACTTAATAAAATATAACGTCTACTTTTCTTCAGACAAGTCTTTATTCTGAAATATTTTGAAAAGCACAACAGTAATGAAAAATTTGCTATACATGTAATTCATGGATAAATACCACTTAAATACAAAGCCAGCAACAGAGTTGCTGAAACCAATGTAAAAAAACAGGGTTGCCAGGGCTAAGTTTAAACACGAAATATATTTTGACTCAAATTACGCAGATCCCAATTTTTTATTAATTTTCTCATTATTATTTCGTAAAATTAATGTTGGAATTTTTAAGGCAAAAAATATAGTTCTGCAAAATTTGAGCAAGTTTGGAATGCTTAAAACGTAGTTTTGATGTTTGTTAACTTTTTTCGTTTATAAACAATGTTGAACTTACAGACTTCGGAGCTCAAAGGTAGAAATAACTCTTCTTGTATGACATGCTGACCACATTGAGCGCGACACGACATGGCAGCACGACAGTGAACTTAAAATGGCGTCTTGAATCCTACCACACGAACATTTATAAGAAAGCAGCGACATAACAATGGCGGGCATGTATACAAAACAACGCAGTTGTCCATTTTGTATGTACACAATTTCGTTGGCATACTAATACCCTTCACTTCAATGAAATTTAATATTTTGTTCAAAGTGACATTTTTTATGCAAAAACTAAGTAAATAGGTAAATATTTTTGTTTTAAATTATGAATTGTTATTACAAATGATATAATAGAGCTATTTTATGCTTTTATTTGTAAAATAACGTCAGGTTTGTTAGAACTTTGAATAATTTTACATATTACATATTAGTGGCCTGCCTCATCTCTCTACTGTCAACTCTGTATTGAAGTTATCGAGAGCGACAACTGTCGGCCTGCAGTCGTGTAGCTGTCAAAATAACTGTGTCCGTAAGATCTTGTGTATTTTGACATTTGACAGATGCCGCTTGCAGTCTGTCGTGCTCAATGTGTTCAGCACATGAGTGTTCAGATTCATTTTCGCATTGACAACACGAATTACGTGTGTGAACAGAGTTTTACTAATCTAACATCTAGCAGCTGTTACTTTATTTGACATTCAATTGAAGATAATTTCCTCTGCAAACTAAAGGCAAAGGTAGACAAACGCCGGCATAGAAGTAACGAAAATAAACAAAATGCGTCTGGTGAATCAATGCTTTTATTTATCCAATTCTAAGTAATAATTTTTATTTCCTATGTAGTATTGCCTAAGTAATGATTTGGCGAAGCACTGTTACGTTATAACTTTCAAGGGCCTGCGAATCATGCTGGATTGTGGTCTAACGGAGCAATCTGTCTTGAATTTTTTGCCACTTCCTTTCGTGCAAAGCGTGAAATTATCAAATTTACCTAATTGGATACCAAATCGCGATCATGATCCTCAAATGGACGGCGAATTAAAAGAGTGTTGTGGTCGAGTTTTTGTTGACTCTGCACCCGAGTTTACATTGCCAATGGATAAAATGATGGATTTTAGTGAGATTGATGTGATATTAATATCAAACTATCTAAATATGCTAGCACTTCCTTTTATAACGGAGCACACGGGATTTAAGGGAAAAGTCTATGCAACAGAGCCAACATTACAAATTGGTCGTTTCTTTCTTGAAGAACTTGTGGAGTATATTGAAGTTGCGCCTAAAGCTAGTACAGCACATTTGTGGAAAGATGTGTTACACTTATTACCCAGTCCTTTGAGTGAGTCATTTAGACCCAAGAAATGGAAAACAATATTTAATTTAAAAGATGTGCACAATAGCTTGGCGCGCGTAACAATTATGGGCTACGATGAAAAATTGGTAAAATATTTACTGAGTATAGATCTAAGTTCTCTTCTTATTACAAATATATTTGAAGGATATTTTAGGTGCTTTCGTGGCAACCCCCGTCAGTTCGGGATATTGTTTAGGATCAAGTAATTGGGTTTTAAGCACAGCCCATGAAAAAATTTGTTATGTTAGCGGATCGTCAACCTTAACTACACATCCTCGTCCAATAAACCAGAGTGCACTGAAACACGCCGACGTTTTAATAATGACAGGTTTAACTCAGGCCCCAACTGTTAATCCTGATACAAAATTAGGTGAACTATGCATGAACGTGGGTAAGTAAAATAAGTACCATTATTATGAAAACAAAAAAACTATTATTAAACTATTAAACATAATATTATCTGATGTATGACAATTGATTACTGTTTTATCTAATGATCATTTTATTTTATTTTGTATTCTAAAACATTAATTTTAAGCTCTTACTATTCGAAACAATGGTTCAGCATTAATACCTTGTTATCCTTCTGGAGTAGTATACGACCTTTTCGAATGTCTTACACAGAATTTGGAAAATGCCGGACTAAATAATGTGCCGATGTTCTTTATTTCACCGGTAGCCGATAGCTCATTAGCGTACTCAAATATTTTGGCTGAATGGCTGAGTTCGGCAAAGCAAAACAAAGTCTACCTGCCCGATGATCCCTTTCCGCACGCCTTTTATTTACGCAATTCAAAATTAAAGCATTATAAACATGTGTTTTCTGAAGGATTTAGTAAAGATTTTCGGCAGGTATTTTGGAAGTTGTTTATAAAGCAATAAAACGACGACAAATAAAATAACTTATTGTTCTTTCAGCCTTGTGTAGTATTTTGTGGACATCCCAGCTTGCGATTCGGCGATGCTGTTCACTTCGTAGAAATGTGGGGTCATAATGTCAATAATTCTATTATATTTACGGGTAAATTATGAACAAAATCCCATTGTTTCAAAAATAATATTCAAAAAATATGTTGTTCAGAACCAGATTTTCCATACCTCCAAGTATTGGCACCATTCCAACCCCTCGCTATGAAAGCTTTCTATTGTCCAATAGACACTTCACTTAATTATCAACAGGCAAATAAATTAATAAAGGAATTGAAGCCAAATGTTTTGGTGATACCTGAGGCCTATACAAAGCCACATCCAAATGCACCGAACCTTTTCATCGAGCAACCGGTAAGTTTTATAATTAAAGGCGAACAAACCTTATAAGAGTTACTGATATTTCCGATTTTCAGGACAAAAAAATTATTACATTTAAATGCGGTGAAATAATTCGGTTGCCGTTGAAGCGAAAACTCGATCGTGTTTATATAACATATGATATGGCACAAAAAATTGTTCCACGTGACGTGGGTAACGGTGTAACCGTTTCCACAATTACTGGCGTCCTGGAAGTTAAGGATAAAGTACACAATATACACCCATGTGCGGATTCTTCAAATGATAAGCCAAGTGGTAGTAAAATGCTTCCGCCCAGCCGAGAAGATGTGCTTAAAAATACGAAATATGAATATGGTACCTTAGACGTAGATCTGCTCAAGAAACGGTTAATTCAAGACGGAATCACAAACATAAAAGTAGAGCGTACTGGCAATGTAGTTATGCTGCATTTGATAAATGAAGATACAACGATAAAATTTGATGAGAATGAAACTCATATAATATGTGGTGGAAAGCAGTCGTTACGACTCAAACTGCGTGACTCTGTACTGAAGTGCTTACAAAGCTTTTAAATATAACACTTATATAATAAAAGTTAACAATTATCTGTTAGCTAGAACCAAAGCGCAACGTTCACAAACACAATCGGCATTATCAACTGCAAAACGTCTACAGCGTGCACATAGCGTCAGTTCCAATTTTTGAACATTAATATTGGTAGAATCTACATGATTGGATGGCTGCAGGGAAACTCGTTGAACTTGTAGTATTTCACATAGCTCAGAATTATTAGAAGATACTTCTGCCTCATCTCCTTGCAAAAGACGTAGCATTTGCATTTCCTCATTGTTTTTGTTGTATGCAATTTCTACTGCTAAATTAAATGAGTTCGCGCTGCCCGCTTTTTGATTAACAATTCGTTTGATTTCCAAAGCAACACCAACAGTTTTTTCAGCATCGACATCTTTCCAAGCGGGGTCAGCAGTAAAATTTTGCTGATGAAATGCCCTTTTAGGATCTAAAAAAAATAATTATTTAAATTTGTTCAGACCGACAGTTAATGAAGTTTTACCGTAATATTGCCAACTTTCTTCCACTAGGAATGGTATAATAGGCCATACAGTAGAGCAGAGTACTTTATAACAATTTAGCAATGTATAGCGTATATTTCTTATGTCGACGTTATCTCCACAATATAGTCGATCCTTAATAGTGTGAAGATATATTGCTGAAATATGGTTTGCCACAAAATTTTGTGTGTTCGTCACGACACGATGGTACTCGTAAGTATCATACAATTTCCAAATCTGTAAATTTTTTTTATTAAATGTCTAAATTATTCCAATCAAACTAATGGCGCTGCATACCTCATTTTCGTGTTTTACCAACGCGCTTAAAATATATCTGTCCAAAAAAGTACTTTTATCATTCAGAATTTCCGATTTATCATCAATAACACCATTTAAATAGCGTAAAGTAGCGCGAATTTTATTTACACTGTCGGCAGCTTGTTGCATTAACTTCTTACCGACGGTTATAGTCATGTTTTGCGCACAATGCGATGCCACCCACCACCTGAAAAGTATAAAGTTTAACATTTTTGTATGTAATTATAAGTATACTGCGACAATATTACCTTAAAGCATCCACTCCGACTTCTTTAATTATATCCTTGGGCGAAATAACATTACCTAATGATTTTGACATTTTGTGACCCTTATCATCGACTGTGAAACCATGTACAAATATTGACCTATTAATTTTTTCACATAATTTTAATAAAAAAAATATGAATCATAATAATTTTTATCTTTAAATTATAACTCACTTGTAAGGTGCTTGGTTTCTTGCTGCAACACTTGTAAGCAATGATGACTGAAACCAGCCACTGAACTGATCGTAACCTTCAAGGTAAACATCAGCCACTTTCTCATCCTTTAACACACTTGACCATGTACTGCCCGAATCGAACCAAATATCAAAAATATCTCCACTTTTCTCCAAATCGGTGGCTGATAATTTAAAGGATTCCAGAATATTCGGTGGTAACAGCTCCTCTACACTTTGCGACCACCAAAAGTCAGCGTTTCCTTCTTTTTTAATGAGATCACAGATATGGTTGATTAAAGATCTACGAAGATTATAAATAAATAATTATAAAGTTGATGTATAATTTTAAATACCTTACCTATCTCAGAATAACATTCTTCGATTCTCGTTCATAAAATACGGGTATGGGCACGCCCCAGACACGTTGTCTTGATATACACCAATATGGACGCTTACGCACTTGTGTCATTAGTGCTTTTCTACTCGCATCTGCTTGAACAAGTGGATAAACATTTATTTTACTGATCTGGGTGAAAAAAAATATATATAAATTACATTGTGTAAAATTTGTCTTTGAATTGTACCTCTTCGAGAGCTCGTTCCTTTAGTTGCTCAGTATTCATAAACCATTGCTCACTGGCACGTATTATCACAGGTTCTTTGGTGCGCCAGTCAATAGGGCATGAATGTGTTATTTTACCGGCATGTAACACATCTGATGCAATATTTTCCAACACTAATCGATCACCATCGCCAAGAACATATTTCCCTTTCAGAAAATCAGGTGCTTTTGAAGAGTAGACACCATCTTCATTGACAAAACATATCTGAAAACATTTTAATTGTAGAATAAATCTTCTCAGATATATAATATACAAAACTAACCACAGGCAACTTATTTTCTAGGCCAACCAAAAAGTCTTCAGGTCCATGTGCAGGTGCGGTATGAACAAGCCCTGTGCCTTTTGAGTCTTGCACATGTGTAGCAGCGAAGAATGGTAAGTTATTCTGCTCTGGGAATAAGGGATGTTGGTATGTGCAATTCGATAGTTCTGTGCCTTTAAAAGTTTTTACAACCTCGAAGGTAATGCCAGTAACTTCCGAAAAGTTTTGCAATAAACTTGTAGCAATTAAATATAAATCACTGCCATAATTAGACAATTTAAGCACGCTGTAATCTAGTATTGAATTGTAGCATATTGCTTGATTACTTGGTATTGTCCATGGTGTTGTAGTCCATACCATAGCATAAAGATTAGTATTCGGCGAAAGTGATATACCACTGGGCCAATTAGTTAATAGAAATCTCAAGTAGACTGAAGGACTAACGAAGTTCACATCATACTCCAGTTCGGCTTCGGCCAAAGCTGTTCTAAAAAGTAAAAGTAAGTACTAAGTGTGTATAATCTCACTTTCAATAAAAAGCAAATGTACCGCGATGATGGAGACCAGTAGACAGGCTTTAGATCTCGATATACCAGTCCACGTTCATAAAAATCTATGAACATATTCAGTTGATTTATTATAAATCCGGGCCGCATTGTCAAATAAATGTTTTCCTCATTTAACCAGTCGCTCAAAATACCCCATGAACGAAATTCGTTTTTTTGTCGTTGCATTGCTTTTAAGGCAAAGTTGCGAGCTTTGTAAGAAAAATATTATGTAAACCGCTTATTTGTATACCCACTTAATGAACGGAATTTAATTGATATTTACATTTATTTCGAATGCTGATCGGATCTTGATTCTTAATCCTTGCAATGTTGTTATCTTTAATAGCAGCTGTTGCCTTTAATTCAATGGGCAGACCGTGACAATCCCATCCAGGAATATAATTCACTTTCTGACCACGTACTGTATGCTGACGTAATGTTATGTCTTTAAGAATCTTTAAAATTTTTTTTAAACAATTATTGCTTATCCCAAACAGCTGTAATAATAGTTTCTCACCTTATTGACTGCATGACCCATATGTAAATCTCCGTTAGCATACGGGGGACCATCGTGTAAAACAAAAGCTGGTTCATGATTATGTTGTTGTTGGTAACTATATGCTTCAGAAAATACACCCTGCAGTATAAAGGCAATTACAGCTCAAAATTCAACATATAAAATAATTAGTTTACCTCAACCAGCTTACGCTCCAATTCTAACCGCTTAACAGCATTTAATCTGTTTGGAAATTTTGTTTTTGGCAAATTAATGGTGTCTGTGTACTTTATGGGAGGTTTTGTTGCCTGTTTAATTGAAAACTGCCTCACATATGTATTATTTACAATTACTTTTAACATCTTAAGGTTATTTAATATAAAAAACTCTACCGGAATTCTAAGAGATGTGTACTTATAAATCAGCTGTTTCCGAAGGAAATTATAAACACGATTTTTCCACTTCCACTCAAAAATTATCATTGTATCGATTAGTTTAATTTAGTTCGCTGAAACTGATTTCTGATAATTGCAGAAAAATATCAGGTTATCGTACAATCAAACATATGTTGGTACGTACACATCTCTTAGAGAAATTAGTGTTGATTAAACCGCGCATTTAAAAAAAATACAAATGCCCCAAGAAATTAGAGTTCTGCAATGTACTGAATGTAAAATGTTCCAAGTAAATATAAACTATATTAATACCACTTAGGAGAAAACGTTAACTACATTTAACTTTCAAGGTCGATTTGGTGAAAAAGGTGAAAACATGGACTTGTAAGGTATGTAATGTGAAACAAAGATCTCTGACTGAGTACTTTCGTGGAAGTGGCCCGGAATGTCGTGTGCTTGTACAGAAACTGAATAAGAATAAAGAGCTTACAGCATTGAGTACCTCTACGTTTACCTCACCAAATGATATGGTCCTTCCGATTGAGCAGCACATTTTACCTTCAGAATGCAAGAAATTTAAGGGAAATGGATTTGCAAGTAATGAGTCTGAATCAAATGATAAGGATTTTAGTGGTAGAAATGTCGATAACCAACGAAATAATTTTTTTTTTATTTTATTTTATTTTATTAAAGCTTACATAATAACAAATTATTATACAAACTAAAGTACGCAGCGCTAGCATCATAGGCTTTCGGCTGACTGGTGGGAAAAATTAGAAGCTTGTTTTAAATACAACGAAGGAGATCTGAATCCTTCAGATAATTGTAAATTTTAGATATGTTACTAATAGTTGGGTCCATTAAAAGCTGAACAGGATCAACGTTGTTAAAGTTTTTGAGTCTGAGGCTGTCCAGAGCTGGGCAAAAAACGAGTAGGTGTAGCACACTAACCGTTGACTCACAAAAGGGACATTGGCTGATGTGACTACCATCCAGAAGGTGTGCGTTGGTAATGATAGTGTGTCCTGTCAGTACAGATAATATATTTTCCTTTGTTTAGCTTTGAGTATTGAACAGCTTTAAGAATAGCGGTAGCTTCAGCTGTAAAAATTGAACAGAAAGAAAATAGCAGGCCATACGAAATAGGGTTTCCAGCTTCACTAACTGCAGCGAAGGAGGTGTGAGTTCCTTTAGATCCGTCTGTGAATAAAAGTTTCCAACCAGCTGATTTGAGAGGAGCTGTTACTTTCAGGAAGTGGGCTTTATAAACATTGCAAGGAGTATTGTTCTTTCGTAGATGAGTTAAATCAGAAACAAATGAGGCTTCACTCACGCGCCACGGGGGGTGTTTAGTACTCCAAGGTAAAGCTATTTTATGCGGTAACTCATTTACTTTCACAAACATGGCGCATTTGTATAACCATGATTGAATCTTTGGCGATCGTATACGTGTCAGAGCTGAGTGGAAATCCTTCTTCAGAAAAAAACTGGGATTGATTAAGAGCTTAGGATAGAGTTTAAATAAGCTGTCTTCCATATTGTCTTTTAAAGAAGGCAGTCCAGATTCAGGCAATATGTTTTTTATCGGAGATGTAGGAAACGCACGAATAGAACGACGGGCAGCAACATGATAAGGTGCAGCAAGCATCTTGATATGATTTTTAGAATGGTGTCCATATATTTCAAGGCCATAATTAATTATTGATAAGATGAGAGCTTTGGTGACCTTAACCAGTAGAGCCGGGCCAATGAGTGAGCGCTTACATGAAAGATACTTGATTATGTTTAAATTAACAAATAGTCTTTTTCTTACATATTGACAATGTTGCTTAAATGAGTACTTAGAGTCTAATATTAATCCTAGGAACTTAAAACTATCTGTACAGATTAAATTTATATTATTAACGGTAAGTGTGAGTGAATTACAATGATGTTTCTTACAAATATGTAATAACTTAGATTTAGAGGAAGAAATTGACGTGCCCGAAGAACCGGACCAGTGGAATAAGAGGGATAAGATTTTAGAAAAGGAGGACGTGACAACGGACAGATCGGAGGAATTAGAAAATAATACTAAATCATCAGCATAGGTTTGGTGACTGATGTTAGGGAAGTCAGATAAAATTGTACTGATTTCATCAAATGCTATAATAAAAAGTATGACTGAAAGGGGGGAACCTTGGGGTGTTCCATTATCAAGAGGTAGTATAGAGGATCGGACATTAGAAACAAGTACAGTAATTTTGCGTTTAGAGAGAAAAGATTTAACAAAGTTATATATATGTGAGCCGACTTTCCATTTACTAAGCTGCCTTAATACCACGTGTATACCAATACGATCAAAAGCTTTTAAAAAATCAAGTGAAAGTATCGACACATGATTTTTGTGGGATAATGCATCAGAGACAAATTGGTCAAGATGCAGAAGAGCGTCTAACGTCCCCTGCCCCTTCTTAAATGCAAACTGGTTATGGTGAATAAGATTGTGAGATTGAGCATACCAGGATAGCCTGATTGCAATGATTTTCTCCATTAGTTTTCCTAGGCAAGGAAGGAGGGATATAGGCCGATAACTATTGACTTCGCTGGGAGGCTTACCAGGTTTTAAAATGGGAATGACAGCGCTGGTCTTCCAAAGTAGAGGATAGTTACCTGACCGAAGGATGTTATTATAAAGGTTAATTAGACGGGATAGCAGGAAGGGAGGGAGATGTTTAATGATAGGGTAGGATATTTTATCAATCCCAGGGGTTTTGCCTTTAACTGCAGAGAGTGCAGAGAGGAGTTCAAGAATGGATATATCAGAATCTAAAAACCTAGCTGAAGAAGATAAGTTCGAGGGAGGCCGGTAAGGGGAGGAAAGAACGGACAGTTTGCTGGAGGAAAATTCAGGAGAAAAACTGGAATCTGAGGAAACGTTGGAAAAATGAAGCGCAAATTCTAAGGCTATATCCTGCGGATATAGTAGATTACCACGAGGAGAATTGAGGAGAGAAATAGGTGAAAAGGAGGTTAAGCCAGACAGTCTCCTGATATCAGCCCAGATCTTTTTTGGGTTAGATGAGGAATTGATTTCGCTAGTGAACTTTTGAAAGCAGAGTACTTTAGCAGCTTTCGCCTTACGACGAAAAATCGCATTAGCTTTTTTGTATTGCATTAAATTAACATTTGAGCGAGTGCGCTTGAATTTGTGCCAAGCAAATTGTTTTTGTTGCCTAAACGCAAAAAGTTCACTATTCCACCAACGAGGTGCAGGTTTGGCTGATTTAGAGGAGGACTGAGGTATGGAATAATTGGCTGCAGAACGGATAATTTTTTGAATACGTGAGGACTCCTGATGGACGTTGGACGAAATGGGGAGACGACGGGAATGCAATTCGCAGAAATGTTCAAACTTATCCCAATCAGCCAAGTCAGTTTTAAAGCATACTCTAGTCTTAAACCGGGATGTATGATGGGGAGAGGAAATTTTAGAAAGGATGGGGAAGTGATCGCTACCATGAAGGCAACGAAATAATAATATCAAGTCGTCTTTGGAAAATACTAAAGAATTGGCTGAAATCGAAAGGCAAAATAGTAGTAAACGCCCATCAAATGATTCCTACAATAGCATGAAGAAAATGAGCAAATGGGATAAATATGTATAAATATTGTAATAAATATATACTTATATGCATAAATATACATTATCTTTTACATATATTAAAAACGATATTATGATTATTTATTATGTGGCATTATTTATTGACCATAATTGCAATAGTGTTTACATTTTTAATTCAAAATTATTGGTAAACACACGGTATGTTATAAGTAAATTCCAGATTATTATTTTTTTTTTTACTATTTTATGTGAATGAAGCGGTTCAGTTTCCAATGTATCCACCGATAAACATTTATATATTTGAATATGTGAGAGACGTTCATTTGAAATTTAAAACTACAAACGCGGTATTTGTGTTATTATGAGATTAAGCGGTGATATCTTTTTTGGATATTTTCTCATCGGTACAGCTTTCTTCACCTTCAGCCATATCTGTTTCACCACCCGGTCCACCTTTACCAGAAGAACGTCGGCGTTTGCGGTTTAAGCGCCATGGTCGGATAGGAAATTTCAGTGCCGGTAACTGATCCATTCCAAGAACTTTGTAAATTTGCCTGAATGCAATATAACGCAAAAACAATTGTGCCGAAACGGTTAGATCTTCGCGCTGCTGCTTAGTCAAATCATGCAAAGCATCTTGAGCTTCCTTTTCACATGGGTCTAAGAGTCCCGGTCCATTAATAAGAAAACCAGAAGCCAAAGCCTCCATTATACGACGAAGACAATCACCTGGAGATATTGGGAAACCAGCTGATGAGATCACTTTTTCAACCAACAATTCTAGGGACCACTGTGGTAATGCTTGCCACGACTGGATGCGTTGACAAAGGTCACGCAATATACGTATTACCATTACACAGGATTGAAGTCCAGTGGCGCGTGCTTGGAACCATTTGGCGTGCCGCAACTCAGCTAAAGCCTTTAACAGAACAAGTTTAGATTCAGAAAATACAACTAATTTGTCGCAGGGCATACCTTTAGACATGGTTCGCGCGGTAGTAGTGCAAGATCTCCTGTTCCTCCGTTAACGTTAGCAGCATCATTTTTGGCTTCTTGCGTAGCTTCGCGCAAAAGGGGTGAAGTAAGTGAAATCTTAACGGACACTACATCATCACGAACAATGACCGCTGAGTCTTGAGCTACAACTTCAACCGTATATTCAACTGGGTTTTCTCCTAAAAGCAAAACGGATTTAATTAAAAACTCTCAAAAAAATAAATACTGAACATAGCAAAAAAAAAAAAATTACTATTTGCAGAAAAAATTTTTTAATTGCATATCGAATATATGAGTTGCTTAAATAATATGGGTTGAAAGTGACAAACATGTTCACCATTTAACTATAGTTGTACACTTTGTTGCATTAACTTGTCACTTTTACCAATATTCAGATCATTAAGAAAGCAAATGTTTTAACCTTTGTGTGGCTGGGACATTTTAAATACTTATATTCAATCTCTTACTCTCTCTCTTGAGATGATATATTAATTATTTTTTAAAGGGCTGAAAAGTCTGTTAATTAATTGACAGTTACCTTTCGTGTTAATCTGTCAGGACTCATGCACTCAATACATCTGAAACAGACCTCAATATTTTTAATTTGTAAAATTATGAAAAAAAAAATATTTTTGCCTTTTTATCAAAGTTTGCTCATCTATTTACATTTAACTATTTATCGTGATCCCAAGATCTAAACTACCTATTAAGGAGAGTCGGCCACATAAAGGTTAAATGTATGTATTTATAATTCCATTGATTAAAGCATCCCCAGTAAGCAGAGGTACAAGGCATGCATTAGACTGATTTTAAACTTCAGAGAATCCAAAAAATATGGACGTATGTACACATCTTTCAATGCAGGTACATTCTGCCTTTGCACCTCTCTTTACATTGTAGCACTTTTGCGATTCTCTTACATGTCATTAATATATTCATAAAAAACTTTGACCGAAACCAATGTCAAGTAACGCCGTGACATATTTTATAATAGCAATTTGTACCTTTGGACCGCAAGTTATAGTAATAACTCTTTTTGTGCCCTAACGGTGGACAAACTTATAGTCATCGTCTTATACAACTGGTGTATTTTATTAAAAAAAAAAAAACACGGGCGTAATTGTCATTTATGTTTCGGTCACAATTTTCTCATATCGAACCACGTCTTCTTGATATTCGATACACACAAAACGGCTAGCCAGCAGCGAAAGGTTGCTATTTGTGACAACAAACATAGAACAACTGCAACTAAAGTATGCATATCAAATTCACTTAATTTGGAAAGGTCTGACCGTTTTGTTTGTGTAGCTATTTGAAGAGCTTTGTTTCATATGTGATTTCACCTTAGAATTTATTTCGAAAGGATTTTATTTACACAAAGTTAGATTTGCTTGTAAAAACTGAGCTTTGCAATTCACTGTATAATGGGTGGCGGAAATCGCGAATCATATGGATGAAACGACGAACTTAAGTAGTAAGTAATAATAGCAATATGTTGGTCCTAAAACTTTGTATAAATATATTCCTTTATTTGGGCCACTCGCACATAGGCGCAGAGTACATTTTACCGTTCAATT
Organism: Bactrocera zonata; assembly: GCA_037783105.1. Lineage (NCBI taxonomy): Eukaryota > Metazoa > Arthropoda > Insecta > Diptera > Tephritidae > Bactrocera > Bactrocera zonata. The sequence continues at coordinate 17,103 of JBAWJQ010001397.1, read as the reverse complement.
TCCAGTCCAGCAACAAACAGCGCAATAAAAGAAAGATACTATGAAGGAGGAGTACCCGTACACGTACCCGCACCACAATAAAAGTGAAGTAGAGTGAAGTTGAATGTCCTGTTCACAAACCTCAAATAACCAATCTCAATGGGACAATGGCATGTATATCCGGTGAAGAGCTGAAAACACCAACAAATATGTTTTAGTTCGTTCATATCCCTTTTCTGTAAACAATACGTATGCGGATATGCATAACTTCACCAAAACACCATTTTTCATTTGCTTTCACTTTTTCCATACAAATTGCCTTTGCTTTGTTTGTATATTATAACATCCGTTTATGTATATTTTTCATTATTAATTATTAATCGTGCAAAAGCCCATTCATATTATGCTTAAATGTATTATATACTGAAATTGTATAAACTTTGGTATAGTTCACTAAGGCATGAAATTAACCAATTTATATCAAATCATCGATTAGCGGTTGTTCGGAACACAGCGTAGAAAACATATGTTTTCAATTTAAGCTATTTCTTTGGAAAAAGTTACCACCCAGTGTTTCTGATTTCAAACCAAAACTATTAGATTTCTTACTAGTTTAGGGTAATCAATCAGAAATACTATATACTTGTTACAAATATGTAATTTTTCTCGGAGACGAATCAAGCAATTTCAATGACCTCTTCATGGCTTTGGTGTAAACTTAATTATAAAAATGATATTAGAAAAATACATTCGTTTATATGTGTAAAATTGGTATTCATGAAAGCAATGTATGTAGGTCATTCAAACTTGAAAAATTCATATCCATAAAAGTATAAAAATACATAATATAATATAAACTGTTATACATGCACTTACCTGCCACTTCCTTTAATTTAGAGGGCAATTCAACGGCCACACGTTTTAGTAATCCAACTGTTGGTTTTTCAGAACATAAAACCACTAATTCAACTGCATTATCCCCCTGTAATAAAAGACCTTTGGCCAAAAATCCGACTCTCATTACGCCCTTAAGAATGCGTACGTTTCCGCTATCAGCCTCTTTTTGGAATGATAACATTTGATTATCGCGTCCATCCTTTACTTGAGCATTCTCAAGTTTTTCTTTTTTATTAGCTGGTCCCTTTTCATCTGCGTTCTCGGCAAGTTTATCCGACACAAATTTAAGAGCACGTTCAGTATGTGATACGATGCGTTGTATAGTTTGCAATTCTTCCTCTTTGGGATAAATCTCTGCATGACGAGCAATTGCATGACGATCATCAGTACTCTCAGGACGACGTATACTTCCACCCCCACCAGGCATCATTCCAAAGAACGGTGGTGGACCATTACCCATGCGACCCCCAAATCCACGTTGAGCACCTTAAATTTAAATAAGTTGTAAACTAATATGCAGAAAAAAAAAACTATTTTAATTGTAAACTTTTACCAGCAAAGCTACGAGCCAACCAGTTGCTGTAATCGTATTCGTCATCGTACTGTGCCCGGCGACGTTGTTCATCCCAATACATTCCGCCACTACTCTCATGTTCATCACCGAAACCAACATTACCACCTCGGTGCGATTGCATAAGAGCGCGTTGAGCACGTGCTTCAGCTAGTCGTCTTTGACGTGGAGTGGGCTTAAAGTCGACCACCAAATCCGGCTGGACCTTCCGTTTATACTGTAGGCGATGTCTTCGTCCTTTCATGTGCATCTCTTTTGCATTAGGATCGTTAAATTTGCAATCACATAATTTACAATTGAAGCTAAGGATCTTCCCTTCATCATCCTTTATTTCTTCAATATACTCGCCACCAACTGGCTTAATATTATCAGTGTTTTCTCCGGATGCAGCATTATCATCTTGATTATCTGAATTATATTATTGAATTTAAATATTTGTGTAAATAGTAAATGAGTTATAAATAGTGCAATACCATTTTCATTGACACTAGCGTTTTCGCCTTCAACGTTCTCTGTATTTTCAGTAGAACCACTGGCTGGGACAAAATTGATTTTTGATAACTTCTTTGGCTCATCCGGGGGTATTGGTTTGCCAAGTTTCTGATGAAGCTTAACCACTTTCTGATGCTTTGCGCCACGTACATGAGCAGCGTAGGCATCAGTACCAGTGCATGTAACATCACAAAGCTCACAGTGGTAATTATTACCACGATTTTGAGCTGCAGACTGTGCCGTGGCCTGCATTTTCAAAGATGCCTCCCGCTTTTTGTGCTTTTGACCTTCCAAGTGCTCACGATAAGTTTGAGGTCCCGCACATGAGATCTTGCATACCTCACAATAATGCAATTGTTGCGGTCGTGGCGGTGGCTTGGTGCGTGGACGTGCTACATTTGCACCACCACCTGCAGCGCCCTTTGGAGCTCTATACTGCCAATTATTGGCTGAGGCACCGTTAGCATTCGGTTTAACAGCGCCGGGTTGGTGTTGCTGTTGAGCAACATACATTGAAGCTGCACTATAAAGAGCCGACTCGTAATTACTGTACGCATTAACAGCCGTAGCTGTGGTAGCTGCTGGAGTGGCTACTGTTTTAGCAGCTCCATTTGTTTTATCTTTAACACCGGCGGCTTTGGAACCAGCGTTTATATTTTTAACGGGAGGAGCCGAATAATGCGTTTTACTAACTGTAGCTGCTGGTGCCGTGTTGTAGCTAGCTGACGCTTGTTGATAAAATGTTTTCGATGCGTCATATGCAGGAAGTGCGCGACCATAGTCGCCGTAACCTGCATAGCCGCCCGCTCCCGAAGCGCCAGCAGCTGCATAACCACCCTGACCAGCAGCAGCAGATTGATACGCAGCAGCGTTAGCATAGGTAGCATTTGTTACAGCTGGATAAGATACCTGCCCTGGATTGTATCCGGCACCTCCTGCACCATATTGAGTTCCGCCATAACTAAAACCGGCATAATTATTATTAGCCATTATTTGCAACTTTTAGGAATCAAGAAAACCTAAAGAGGTATGAATAAAAAAATCAATAAATGTGACAGCCGCAAATGGATTGGAAATTCTGATACTTGCCTGAAAAGTTATTCTTAAAAAACTTGACAACGAATACTCGTCACCAGTTTCTGTATATTCTTTTTCAGAATTAAGTAATTATCGCAAAGCTAGAAGCTAAACGTTTCGTGGAGATATTTATACCCAAAGGAGTTGAATTGCGTTTCTGAAAGATGGAAAAATTTTAATCGACGCGTCATTTGCCGAAGAACATCTAGGGGTTGATCGGCACATTTTTACATATCAAAATCCAAACCACATTAAATTAACCCAGACAAATAAAAAAAAATGATATCAAAATATTAAATAAATAAAAACTATTTGAAAAACTTGTAATTTTATATTAATTACCTGCAAATTACACTTAAATATTTCAGCATTAACTCCACACCAATATTGAAAAATTGTCGGAAGTGCACGGACAAATTATCGATTATTTTGTAATCGACATTTTTGCATCTGGTTACAACCAGAGTTTGCGAGCTTACGATAATTAACATTTTTATTGAGTTGATTGCTGAAATGCCTAGATTTGTATATCTAATGGATTGATATGCATAAAAGAAAATTTACAAAATACTTCTAAAGTTTGTGAATAAAAATTTAAAACTGTATCTAAATGCTAAGGCCACCTATCTATTCCAAATTTGGAGCACATTTAAGTATATATGGTTCTTATACATATGTATATTGTATACACTTCTTAAGGATCATAAATTTTGAGCTAAGCAACACTGGTTTTACCTCCGAATAGGAATAATAGAATACGAAAAATATTCTTATTGGTTTCTCGTGGTTTTGACAGGCGTAGAAATATATTGTGATTCAAAGAAATTAAAGTAAGAACATAATTTTTAAAATTAATGTCGAGCATATTGTGCAGTATTATCAAATAAAGTGCATTTGAACAATTAGCTGCCTGTCTTTACAGTTTTACAAACTTACGCGCTACCCAACCATTTTGGTCGCATGCTGTGTAGCTGAAGGTGAAGACGATTTGCAATTCTACTGCCAGTGCTTTTATAGGAAGGGCATTGTTTAATAATTATTATAATATTTTTGCTGGCATAGTGCCCAGCGATTTCTGTAAAGCTGGACAAGCTGGAAAGAAAGGTGAAATTAACGAATATCACAAACTTAAGCATTGACGATGAGGAATTTTTGTACAATGTCACCGCTGACATTGAGCAATTCATAAATCAAAGGCATAGTTCTAGGTGAGTAGAACGTTTGGCAATGGGTATATCATACCGAGTATACTATGAATGGCTTTGAGGAAACAACCAAGGTGTGGAAAATTAGTGTTAATGTTACTGAATTATAATTTTTTCGGGGTTTGTTTATTATGAAACTCCGTTAATTTTATTTAGTGAAATGTAATCTTTCACATTTTATATATGTGACAAGGCAAGTAAATTGTATTTTTTTATTTAAAACAAGCGGCTAGGTTAAACTATTCCTTACACAATATCAATCGAGTTTTAGAGCTTGGATGCCTAAGTTTTCCTGTGTAATCTATAGTGATCATTAACCAACACTATATACATAAATTAATTACACCTGCACATGTACATATGTATGTATGTACTATACATACATTTGCACTAAAAGACCATAGTAATTTTTTTAATCGTTCAAGTGGATTTTATAACTTTATATACATATTTATTTCTTAATATGTTTATATATTTAATTATTTTTTTGGAAGACTTTAAAAAGATAGTTTTGTAAATATATCTTATGTAGTAAAAATATATAAAAATCACGTTTCGCTTTAATCGAAGTGGTACCTACTGGTTTTTGTACATCTTTCGTTTATATGTGCCATTTTGTTTTTGTCCTACTTGTGGTTGAATGATTGGTTGAACAGTTTTTCTTTGGATGTGAAATTTTCCTAATGGAATTCGTTACGTAGCATACTTAAACTTGTTTTGGTAACACAGTTTTATACATATGAGGGGGTGATAGAGGTCTTCGCAAAACCTAAGGCTGGATGTGAACTAGTATCAACTTAAAAGTGGTCACATACACATCTATGAATGTACTTGCAATCATTTGATATTCCAGGAAGGGCTTAATTCATAAGCATATGAAAATGTTTTTTAAGGTTTTAAGCGACTTCTTTCTCTTGACATCTTTTGTTTTCCGCTTTTGTAATTGCACCATATGCAACAGCAACAACAAAATATGTGAGGCAAATTAATAAAGTCGGGAAAGAGGAAAAATTGTATGTGTCCTATAAGTAAGAAATTTATGCTGCGATAACAAATTTAGTGGTCAAGGGTCACCCAAATAAATCTGTTAATTTCCTGAATGTTCGAGTTATACATATTAAGTATTTTTATCTAATAAGTAGTGATTTACAAATTATTTTTATTTGTAGCTTCTTGAAGGTTACGTAGGTCAATTGTTAAAACATTTCATTCATTGCTAGAAACGGTTCTTTTTTGCTTTATTAAAAAAATAGTAGTTATGAACAAAAGGAGCGCTATACATATATATTATTTTTAGAACGAGAAGATATTTTAAATTTTAGCATACGAAAATTGGGATCCTAAATATGGAACATCTTATAATAATGGTTAAGGCTTAAGAATTGGATTTGTTAATCGTATGCCCAATTACATACCATCCTATTAACTACTTTTCCCTCGCTCAACACTATACTGTGCCCTGTTTAATTTATTACATAATATTCTCTCTGTATATCTTTCTCTTCTGATGTTACTCTTTAAGTTTTTGCTTTTTTGTTTGTACACTTATCCATTGCTGTGAATCAACCGTTTCGCACATTGACGCTAGACTATATCAAAAGAAAAACATTAAAAGTTAGAGGACTTAACATATTTTGCCATTCTGTTAATAACCATTTTTTGCAATTTTTCTGTAATATCATTTTGCTACCACTATATAGTAACATACTTTCCCGTATAGAAAATGACTAATTTTTTACGTAAATACTTACTATTTAATCGTTGCAAAAGATTTAAATATTTGTATAAAACTAGAACTGCAACAAACGCGATAGCAATTAAACTTTGTGTAATATATAACAATGATCTGTACATGTGTATGTACATACACATATATGATATTTAGCAAGAATATTTGTCCATATTTTGCAGTGTTCTACTTTTTCCACCTGTGAACAATTTTCGCCGCTTCCTTATTCATCAGGCATGTGAGCAATTTCGCCAGCAGTACGATCTCTTCACTTTTTCCGTGGGGCAGGGGCCATTCCGCCGCACTGTTGTCTGTTTTCGGAATCAATTATTGGATCCGAATAAATTTACAGAGTCAACGGCAGCAGCAAACTTTGAATCGTAAGTATGTGCTTTACACTCTACGTACATATTTATGCGCCCATACGACTGTGAATGCAGAGTAATGTTAATGTGTAAAAACTCTTGATCATTGTTTTTGTAATTTTTTCTACTCAGGCGAAAAAAGTCACCGGTGAAGAATTGGCGCAGTGAGCGAAAAACTGACGGTAACACGAGCGATATAACTTCAGTTGCTAGACAGCACAAAACCACGCTTGGTAAGATGGGTGTGGAGAAAACTGGAAGTGAAGCCCGCTGTAAGTTAATCATGCATTCACATATGTACATTATGTATGTGAATATGTATTTATAGAATTAGGGTATATAGGGTATAGATGGCGTATTATGATTGACTAATTGATAAAGAAATAAGTTATCATGCCTATAAACGCAAGTACCTGGTTACAGTATCCATTACTTGCCGTACAATATTTATTCATACATATCACTCTGGTAACTCTGAGTTAATTGGAATATATTTACATTACAGTATCTTCTAAATATTTTTTCACGATTTTCTAAATTTTATGTATCATTTTCTATACTAGTATGTGGTATCTATATGTTCAATAAGAATATTCTCACTCAAATTGCTACACAAACCACAATCAATTTCACACTTAAATTGCTATATACGTAAGTATAAATCAAAAATATTTATTCGCCAAGTCATTGTCTATCCAAAAATATAATGAAAGCCGGCTAAATATTGTATCTATACATATACATTCACACACATATGTGTGTATTGCTTATTTAGTGCTTACACTCTTTTAACCGTATATACAGACAATACGTAAATTGGACAGAGCGCTTTACGGCAACCTATGATGAACTCCAATGCTGAGGCATTTTTTAAGTGTTTGCGCTACATAGTCAAATTCAAGGTCGCTATTCATATTTAGTTTTCGTCTTTTTGTTCATTTTCGTTCGTACCTTCACTTCTCACTTAAGTTGTTTAACTCCCTTTATACGCTCAGCTTGCTGCGTATCTGCCAAAATTTTGTACGTGATGTCGCATTTGCGTCTCAGGGTCGAGTAACCAGTTAGCCAAGTCAAATGCCGCTCCCCTTCCACCGAACGCTCAACAAAGTTAATGTATTTAAATTTTAGTTTCTTTGTTTTGGTTTCTTTTTCGGCTTTGTTCGGCAATTCTTTTATTTATGTACATTTTTATTGAGTAACAGTAAATTAATTGGATGGATGAATAAATAAAATAATTGAAATAATAATGTAATATTATTTTGATTTTGTTGTTATTAAAAAATAGCAACAATTTCAAATTGTGCTCACTTCAAGGCCGCTTGAGGAGAGCGAGCGTACTCTCTCTAGCTGCACAAATTAAAAGATAAAAACAAAATAAAAAAATCGCCGCAAAACTTTGAAATTTGGGTCAACATTGAATTTGTATTCAACAAGTATTTCCACATTAATAAATTAAATGCATGCATACATGTAAATATATATACATACATATTTGCACATAATACCAATTATTTAATTTTGCGTTATTTATAGTTATGCTGTGTCTAAAAACAGTTTATCTTTGCATAAAATTTGTTTTTAATAATTATAAAACGTTCCGTACATGAGTAGATGTAAAATTAATTGAAAAATTAGAGTTAACATAAGTTGGTGTCCGAAATGGTTAGAGCATCGGGAGGAAATACCATTAACTCGCTCTGTCTCTGACAAAATTTTCCGATCATTAAACAGGATTTGTACAATCGCTGCAAATTCACACACGAAATTTCCACATTTCTCATCAAGACTTTTTTTATTCTTGAAGACTTAAAAAAATTACCTAAACCAATGAAAATGTTAATCGGATCATTGGAATTAATAACAAAACTAAGTTTTGGCCTAGGGGCAGGAGGTAAAATTTCTTATCTCGTAAGTGAATTGCCCGATTTTGACCATGTTATTCGCGAAATTCTCATTTTATTCCCTTAGTAAATTTTTAGAATTTATAATAGATACCGGAATAGTGCACTTTATATGTAATAACACTGATCCAACCCTCATATACCGATATTCTTTGTTGTGACTAATCCGTATACTGTATAACGATTAATATGAGATATATTATATCTTAAATTCTGAGTTCGGTTGTTTGACATAACAAAATGTAAGGTCGACTGCAAACTTCTTATTTGCTTTAATTAGATTCGAAAAAAAAATCGAGAAATTATTTTTTAAATGTGCTATTTATCTCTCTTACAGTATTCAAAACGAACTCATTAGATCTCTATCGACCTCCAGCCTTAAGAAATTATAATCAGAGTGGCGCTTCGCCTGATGGTGTAGCTGCCGCCTATAACCTCAGTGCAGCGGCGGCAGAAAGTTCGTTTACAACAACTGCGGCTGAGAAAGACACACTGTTATCTACCTCAATATCATGCAATAATTCCCCAACCCATGCAAATGAGAACAACAGTTTCGATAATAATGCAGTGACCTCGAGGTGCGTAAACGAGGACCATGGCACAACAAAGACAACGACAACAAACATATCGGTAATCAAATCAGAGGCACCAACAAGTGGCGGGGATATGGAAACAGCGCCAACGACAACCGCCACAGTCAGCAGCAAATCTGGCCAGCAAAGGTAAACGAACGAAGTAGCAGACATACAAAACGTACTCGCAAAACCCACAAACACATATGCGCAACAATATTGCTGAAATTCCTCAACGAGTTTTATGTGTAATATATGCAAATTAATGTGTGTACAAAGAGTTTCGACAAAGACAGGGAAGAGAGGAGGTTTCATTATTTCGGCATATGTATGTATGTATATAAATATTTCGATAGCTCACGATTATTATATTCAATATTTGTACATGCACATGTCTACTGGTATATAGGGCGAAAGTATAAACATATTTATATTATTATTTATAAAATTGTGGGAACTTCTTCGTAAAGTATAGCCCTCGAATATTATTTAGAAAAATGTTTTCATTTCTAAAATAGTATAATTATGCAATATTTTTGTGTCGATCTGGTTTTAATAATGGTAGTAATTTATTTTTAGAAAAAGTGTATATCTAATCATTCTCGTTAGCTGTCTGAGCTGTCAGTAAAATTAGGAGACTTTTCTAAAAAGTAAAGTTTGTTTATCCAACAATTTTTTATTTAATATTTTTTTTTTATAAATTCCCCGAAAACTCACTTACTCTGTCTGATGAATTTAGGAAAATTAGTATCATTTTTATTTCAGTAATGGCCATTTGACTGAAATTATCTCAAATTTAAATTTCCTGCATATTTATTACGATATTTTTTGCAACAATGCAATAAATTAAAATTGGTCATTGTGGTAAACTAAAATCCAAAGCGTACGAGTGCATACATGAAAACTACGCTCCAGTACAGGTCTAGCCGCTAGCTGCGCTATGAGTAGCAAGAAGTTACCTCATCGCAATCCAACGTGTTTAACTAGTTTTGTTGCATTTTACGGAGTTCTTTTGTGACTTATATGCCATTTTGTTTTGCTCCTCTCTTTCGTAGTTTCGTATGTATAGGTTGCTGCAGTTATGTTTAAGTGATTCGTTCACCTGTCTGCCGCACATTCACCTACTTACCCCGAAACACGCAAACGTGCTTGCACATACATATATGTACATACATACACACAATTGTTGGCTGTATTGCATATAAGTCTGTATAACCATCCAAATATGTGGATATATTATATGAATGTGTTTGCTCATTGCGTTTTGGGTTTTTTGCTGTTTTTATACACCAATTTTTACATGTACCTTATTTACTTACATGTAGATATGTATATGTTTCGTAGGCAATCGTCAGCTGTAAGACGTGAACGTCGGCCAGATAGAGCGGTGTATATTCCAAGGGCACGACGCAGTCAAACTACCCCGCCAACGACGCCAACAGCTACAGCTGTCGAAGTAACACGGCTACAACAACAACATAGTAAAACAAATGATATCGCACCTTCGGCTACTTCGTTAGCTCCGACGCCAACAACGACTGCTTGTAATAATAATAGCAACGGCGGCAGTAATCAGCAGCGTTTGGCAATTACTTCGGAGACAAAAGCGTCAGTACACGCTGCAGCGTCGACCAAGCTAGACGATATATCTGGAAACAAAAGTGCATGTATTGCAGTTGTTTGCACGGGAAAGAAGACGAAATCTTCTACAGTAAACAATCGCGAACGCAGAGAACGTTCTAAAAAGTCTACTCTCAGCGTGGAGGCACAAGACGCGAAAATATCAAAATTGTCATCAGAGCGAACCGAAACGAAAACAATACGGAACGGGCATGATACAATAACACATACCGATTCGCGCGATAGTACAGCTGTTTTGATAAGTCAACCAAAACAACCGCATTTGAATAGTGATAATTTACCAAATCTACTGTTAATAGAACAACAACCAACAGAAGAACTAAAAATAGCACCGGAAACCATTGTTAACAACGAAATGAATACAAATTCGAGCAGACGAAGTAAAATGAAGCAAAGTAATACAGAAAATGCAAGCAAAGTGCAGAATTTACGAATCGAAGATGTTGCATCAACAGAAAATGGTACAAGAAGTACAACTAAATGTGATACAGAAGCACAAGAGTTCCAGCGAGCATCGAAGGTAAAGTAAAATTGACAAAGGGTAAATAAATTGCGAAATTTCATGCGACTACGTGTTCAGCTTCATGCAAATCTTGTAACTAACACGCGCAATCCTACATATGTATGTATGTACATATTTTTTTTTTTACATAAATACGGTGATTAATGATTTAGTTAACTGAATAATTAGTTATAATAGTCGGTTTATTTCGCAAAACAATTCAAACAATCCGTTCATTTGTGTTATGCGTAGCGATTTATTTTGGCCATATATTTAGAGCAATTAATTGACAAATTTGTTCAAATGTACATAAAAATTAATTTGAAAAGTTTATCCGAATCGAAATAAACTGATGCTTGGTTGATTCCGTAAGATTTTTTCGGTTGGAAAAGTATCATTATTCAGATGTTAAAACAGCTAGATTGTATCATCAATAGAAAACACATATTTTTAACCATAACTATATTGAATCCTTAGCTTATTGTCCCGCATAACATAAGTTTAGTATCGTGCTAGTCTTCATGCATAGTAGGTTATGTTTTTAAATATAAATGCTCATATGTTTATATTTTAGTCCACTAAAGTATTATGGAAAGGTTTTAGATTGCTATTTGGTACTTGCATCGTTTTATGTTATTTTCTCTTTTTTTTTTTGTAAAAAATGTCCCCAGATCTTAACACAAACTTAGTTCAAAATATATACATATAGATTTACCACATATATGTTTACTATAATTTTTAGCGTTCTTATAAAACAAATACAATTATCTAATTTATTTTTATTGAAACACGTTTCTTCGTATTTATTATTCGCAGGAAATAAATCGTAGTAATCGACGGATTATTAAGCAAACATTCGTCTCAGATGTACTTGAAATTCCGGAGAAAATCGAAAACGGCAAAGAAAATGACAAAGAATCCAGCCGAAGAAGTCCAAATAATATACCCATTTCGACACCACATCGCTCTGCCGTAGATAGTACCACAGAAGAGGAGGAAGAAGACGACTGGGAAACTATGTTCGACGATAGTGGGGAATGTTTAGATCCGAAAATCATGCAAGAACTCACAGCTTCGGTGGGAAAAGTGAAAATCGAATTGCCAAAAATGGATTATACTGTAAATATTAGTCTGGAAACACATTTAAGCAAATATTTTATTAATAAATAACTTTTATTTTAACATGCAGGCATATCTTACAAAACAGTCTATACTCAACGATGAGGAATTCCCGCACGTACTTGAAGTATCAAATTTCCCTGTCGAATTTAAAAACCATGACCTACTTATGGTTTTTTCCCAATACAAGGAATCTGGTTTTGATATTAAATGGGTGGATGATACCCATGCCTTGGCTGTGTTCAGCAGTTCCCGAATTGGTAATGGGTTAATTAAATAAGACATAAAACGTTGTAAATATATATGAATATCTTTGTTTTAAATAGCTGCTGAAGTTTTAACCATGGGCCACCCATTTGTAGTACTGAAACCATTAGCGGAAGCTACAATAGAATCTCGCTTAAAGGCTAAGAAATGTGCTGCATCTCTGCAACCATATCGTCAAAGGCCGGAGACGTGTGCAGCACTCGCACGTCGTCTCGTTACTGGAGCTTTAGGTGTACGTCTGAAAACAGCTGCCGCAGAAAGAGAGAATGAGAAACGGGTACTACGCGAGGCCAAAGGTAAATTTTGTATTTATTTTCTTCGAGTTTCGAGTTGAATTCTACAATTTTGTTTCTCTTAAATATTTTAGAACGTAAGATGTTAGCAGCTAAACAGCGAGATGAGATATGGGAAAGCTAGACATCATTGTCTGCAATATATTTGTGGTACTATTTCCTGCCTGCATTCTAAATAATAACGGACTATAAACAAACAAAGAAAATCGCTTTAAATGCGATAAATTGCACTTGATATATCTTTTTAAAGATATCCCAATAAAATAGTTAGACATAAGAGAGTAGTAGAGAATTTGTAATATATATATCAAAAAGATTCACAGGAAAATGCAATAAATTTGCTCAAATAACTATTTTGTAAATTATTAAAATTTGAGCAGTTTATTTACATTTAATTGTGGATACATAAGTTAAAATTTATATTAGATGCCAATGTACTGAAAACTGCAATATTGAAAACATAATATATGTATATTTTTGCAATATTTTTGTGGGTAAATTGAGAATTATGGGAAGCGATCTATACAAAATACATGCTATTTATGAATGTAAGAGATTTTATTATATGTATTGTACATTTGTGAAGTTGTTTCTTTATAAAAGGTTATTTTGAAAATAAATCGTGATAAAGCTGAAGATGTTTATTGAGTTAATTATATATGAATGTTCCCAAAAATCCTAGGTATAACACAGGGCATGACAGACTTGAAGGGAGGTGAATTTTCAGATAATTTTCGGAGATGTGAGTTTATGTGTTTTTTGCTTGTATCGTGCCTGCAAAAACAGTTGTTTTGAAGCAGATGAGTGCTTATATTATTTCTTAGAGTTATAATCTTTTAACAGTACTTTTTTATTTTGCCGAAATTTAACATTAAAAAATTTATATGTTTAATTATGCAAACATAATTTATTTTAGATCATACTGGCATCGTTATTTAAATCCTGCACCTTGCCAATAGATGTCGCTCTTTAACTTTGAACAGATGTTACGTTAGACATCAGCTGTTCTCTGTAAAGTAGGTAAACATACAACACATTATAAAATTAAATTAATCAAATATGATAAAATCTTACATATTTCGTGAGATTCGATATAATCGATTAAGTATTCCATTGTTGCGCTCGTTCAATCACGGATTTACGGAGTCAGAGCCACAGAAAAGTAAAGGAAGTGAAAAAGAAAAGATTGCTCCTTCTACTGTCACGAATTCCGCGCCAGTGGTAAAGATTGTGATGATAAATACTTTTCAGTATACTCAATTTATCAATTATTACTTTAGATTAAGCATAAAGTAGCAGGCACCGTCAGTCACAAATATCAAATATTCCAAGATGCGGATGCTAATGAGATTTTTGACGTTGAAGAAGAACGTTATCGTTATCAAAATGACCAGGAGCCGAAAAATACAGAACACAATGAATATTTAGGACTGAACTTAAATCGTAACTATACTATCTGAAATAAATTATATTTCGTTATATAATATAAACTATTTTCAGATGGAAAACATGGTGTATACGATGTAGAAGATCTGGTTGATGTATTGCGAAAGGAAAATGCAGAAGATATTTTTGTTTGTTCTGTTCCTAAAGATTTAAAGTACGTAGATTATATGGTGGTATGTAGTGGGCGCAGTTATAGACACATGTTGGCGATTGCGGAATTTGTAAGGCGTATTTATAAAGTAAAGCGTACGAAAGGAGAGATTTTACCAAAGATTGAAGGTGAAAACAGTCGGCAATGGATGGCACTGGATTTGGGTATATACACATTTATATTTTTTAATTAAATACTTGTTCTAAAGATATACACTTGTTGCATTAATTATTTTAGGTAACATTGCTTTGCATGTGTTTTCACCAGATGCACGTGAACAATACGATTTGGAATCGTTATGGGCGATAGGAATTGAGTATGACAAAGAAACACATAAGCCTCAGGATCCACTTGTCGAACTTTTTGAAAAGCATTCTATAACGCTGGGCGACACACATCCTAAGGGAACAATTACCAGTCACTAATAATACCATAATATGTACGAGTTCATACATTTGTTTTTAGTTTGCGGTAGTAATATATTTAATTCATTAAATTAACAAATTATTTACCAGTTTATAAAATTATTTGAAAACTTCTTATGAAAGTCGTATAAGCTTTGGAAAACAAATTGATCCTCTACTTTATCGCCATAGTTTTTAATTAAGTAATTAATAGTTTTCTCATGAATAAGCGCAGCATTCCAACCTACATTTTTGGCAGCTAAATAATCTGTAGTCGGTCCGTCTCCAATATGAAGGCATTCTTCCGGTTTTAGGTTTTCCAAATTGGACAACTTCATGGCTAAAGCGAATATTTCAGGACTTGGCTTTTCAACGTTGCTATCGTAAGAATTAATTGTAAAATCAAAATAATGCTTAATTTTCATATTACGTAAGAGTGTGTCTAAGCGAGGATCAAAATTTGATATAACGCCTAAAGCTATTTGTGACTTGTGGCTGCTGTGGTTATCATCAACGTCGTTATCATGATGGTTTGCAGCGAGTTGTTGTTGTAAACGTAAATAATTTAATAAATCCACACTTCCATTGCAATGTTGCCAACAAAGGCTTGTTTTGTAAAGTTCAAGCAGATGATTAGCCAAGCTACTTAATTTCTCTTCGGGTATCAACGAGCCGCTGTCCGAAAACGTATCTGGATAAGAAAATAAATATTTGAATAAAATTATACTCATCCATAATTATTTATTAAACATACTTCCAATAAGCTGATGCCACCATTGCTGCCAGCTAATGCGGGAATTACGTCCGAAATTTGGATATTTCCTATTCATTATATTCCTAGACAAAAAAAATATACTTAAAAAAAGATTATCGAAAAATTTGCCTTAGTTTACCAATTAGCCTTAAAATTTTGTGCGAGCTCAGCATTGTCACAGAGTACACCGAAAAGTGCGCCAATCTCTCCATATTGTTTCCCAGGACTGCCACGAAACTGCAGTAACGTATTGGTGACGTCGAAGGTTATTAGACGTATGCGACCTAAAGCACTTGACATGATTATCGTATGTAGGCAGTCACCAGAAGCACTTGTGTGTATTAAAATGTTTATGTCTATTATTATCAACTAAGCCGGCAATACTTCTTATATGTACTTGTATTTGAATACGATGCTGTTCGATCAAGACTTTCCCTAGAACTGTTTCAGCGTTTGGTGTGCGTTTGCTCTGTAGCTAATCACGTCGGCGTTTTGGATTTGGATGTCTTATCAATAAAAACAAATGTTGATTTGCTCTTCTGGTGATTAGCTCGTGGATGTTTGATTATCTATACGCACACAAACATACATACATATGTATGTACATTATGAGTTATAAAAAAGGTTTAGAAACGAATTTAGAAAGCATAATGACAAGATTTTTGTACGTCCATATGTACATACATACATATGTATGTATCATGATACACTATCCCATCGCGATATCTGGAGCACGTTTCATTTCTACCCCAAGTATTTTATTGTTATAGTATCGATTTCGACATCATTAGAAATCAATAAATAGTTCTATTTTACATAAATTGTCTTTTAGGAAATTTAAAATTAGTTTGAAAATCTTGAAACTTAAAACTTCTTAAATTTGCTTATCCTAAAACCCTAACTAACTATACAACGGCTTGATTTCTGTCTCATAGTTTTAACACCAACTTTTCGCCAGTTTCAGGGATTTTATGGTGATCGAATATTTCACGATTCGATTAAGGTAATAGTCTGGTAACTTGGGTTCAAAAAATCGAAAAATATTTTTTAGCTTAATTTGAAAGTACAATGTCTTGAGAATATACTGTGAAAATTTCAGACAGAAATTCGAAATATTTCGGGAGTTATAACGAGTTTCCTAGAGCGCCTCGGAGTCCTCTCTCTCGGAGTTGTTGAACTTTAAACGCGTTTTTCTCAAAATATTGTTTTTTTGGTCGGTCTGGGTCCTAAATTTTTTCTACTGAACCGATTGTTTTCAAATTTTTACACACTTATAGTTCTCGTCGGAACTAACGAGAATTTTTTTCACCCGGGCCACCCACGTCCATTTTTTTGAGGTTCCAACTTCGTGTGACAATAATAATAGTAATAAAGTATTAAATTTTTTCAAATAATATTTTTTTTATTTCAATATGTAAATAAAAACACCCTAAATATTCAAGATAATTCATTTTTATTTTCCCATAAAAAACCACCCTCTAAAGAAGTCAATGAAAAAAGCATAAGTTACCAGACTACTACCTTAAGTGTAAAAAAATGAAACATGAGTACAGCAGAGAGCCGCAAAATCTTAATTTCTTGCTTCTTTGTAACTACGAGTATATTGACTTTTGCCTTGTCACCTCTTCAATAATGCAACCGTCGTATCAGTTTAATCATAATATTTGCAGGTATACATAGGATTACAAATGTTTTGTTTATGATGTCAACCTCAGATTCTAACAAATTCTAGTTAAGT
>JBAWJQ010001391.1:0-16774 GCA_037783105.1 Bactrocera zonata | reverse complement strand
CTCGACACAACCTGGGGGCTCTCTCCCTGTCTCATTCACTGGTGCTACACAACTATTTTAAGATCAATATTACTCTACGGCGCAGTAGTATGGCGGACAGATGTACTGAAATCCACCTACCGGAAGCTAGTAAAAAGGGTACAGAGGCTCGTTGTATAACTTGAGCTTGCCACATATAGACTTCTTCGCTGAAAAGTGCGCTGCCAAACCGGCGGGACGACTACTGTCAGCAGAAGAATTTACACATGGAATTTTCGGGAATGGTCTTCTAGAAGGCAACAGAAAAATAATTGATCATCTCTTGTGTACTTGTCCCGCATTGACAAGACTACGCTGTAAGCATCTGGAGCCCCACAAAACTAGTATTTGCGTGGCTCAGTGGCCTATCAGTCTAACCTAACTTATCCATTTAGAAGATTTTAACGGTTGAAGTTTGAATATTTTAAGCCAATTTATTTTTTATCAATTTTATAACTCAATAACAAAAATCACTTTAAATTTCAAAACTCATAATTTTGTTGGAAATTTATTTCTCTGTGGCATTAGTCTCCTATAAACTTTCGACTCAGTTAAGCGGTTACGGCATTTTCATCGACAAACATGAAAAAAGAAATTCTTTTTTTGACCCACTCTAGTACTTAGATATTCATACATAAAAACATGTACACACATATTCTCACTTATAGTTCACTACACAGCCACGTTTCTATACAATATACACTCGCACCCCAAAAACAAAAATATTAATGTAACCATGTATGAGTGTAGGCACCCTCCTTTTCTTAACCGCACTGAGTTTTTAATGACTGCACTCAATACAAGCATGCAGCTACTGTATATATATGTGTGTGTGTGTTAGTAAGTTGTAAAGTACGTGCCACTGTGTTGACATCTCTTTGTGGTTTTGTGGTACACACACAAATTGCATTTGTTGCTGTTGTTGCTGTTCTTATGCAGCTGACATGTATGCAAGAAAAATCAGCATTTGCAGTTTCTAATTATAGAAGTTCGTACGCAAGTTCTATGAAAATAAATGTTGGTTGTGTTTGCATTATTTCTACTCGAAATTTACTTTTTTTAATAACGTGGCAACACGCTAAAATAATTACATTTTTTTTCATAAATTTTCAAACTTTCTACCTTCTTTGCATATCTCACTTAAAATTTCTTTTATTTTCTGTGCATTCGTTGCATTTGTATGCGCTTTACTATATCCCTGCTCCAACAAAGTTCGAGGTTGCATCTATTTCAATACTTCTAGCACACTCGGACAACTCTAAAGTTCTTGCGAAGAACAGTCTCTCGAATGCTCTTAGGACATTTTCATTCCAGGTCGTCATCGTTCATGACTTATAGAGTTCATAGGCATCTGCTTCTCAATTGCCAAGCGATCCCAAAGTAGCACCTGTTGACCACAGTTTTTCTGCGCTTGATCTTCAGGCTTAGATTATTTATGGAATTTATGTGTATATCCCGAAACAAGTGCTTAACTTTTTTAAATTTATAGCTACCGACAGAGAGGTAGTTCAAAAGACACGTGGAATCTTTGTATGTTTATTTACAATGGATTTAAGTCTTTCACACAACACTGTCGAAGGAACCATTTGTGCGTTATTAAGTAGACTGATTTCGCGATAATTAGCGCAGACGGCGGAATCTCCCTTTTTGTGGATAGGGCAGACTACATTCATATTTCGATCACTGGACATACTATATATTCATTCGACCAAATCATGTTTAGCAGTTGAAACAAGCGCTTTTTCAGCCACTCGCTACTTTGTCCAAATAGTTCAGCCGGTAATGCATCGGTCCCCAAAACATTGTTGGTCTTAAGCTGCGTTAGAGCTATTTTCACCATGTCTTTACCGAGTGGCAGTATGACAAAATTGTCGCGGTAGATTATTGGTGCGGGTTCTTCTTCATCAGTCGCAGCAATGCTTCATGCTCATTTAACAGGTTCGAGAAGGATTCCCTCCACATTTTGAGTGTACGCAGTGTGTCTGTTATCAGGTTTTAATTCCTATTTTTACAGCCAGCATCACAAGCTCTCCGCTCCGTCTTTCCTTCTCTCTTCTTTTTGTTGATAATACACTTATTTTCCCCCCTCTTCTCGCTTTTACAGTCCTAGTCACAATCGGCTGTGGGGTGGCTTTACAGGTAGCGTTTTTCTCTACAGCGCCTCTTCCGGAGCGGTATGAAGAGAACGGCAGATAAAGTCTCAGTATTCACATATGTTACGTCCTCGTGATGGAAATTGCTTTGGGTATCGGTTTCTGTTATGATTGATTGCAGATTTTCTAAATTTTTTTCTATATTTTCGAAGTGCTGATCAAATTGGTTGCGCGCGTTTTGATGAGAGGACAATGGGTGGTACTACAAGCTACCATGTTATGCACTGCAAAGAAGTCAGAGGTACAGCCGTGATGCTAAATTTTCCAACGGTCCGTCTTCTCAGAAGTCACCGAGTACGGTCTTAACAACGTGGCAGTTACCCTTTTAATACGTTGCCTCCAAGGGTTGGTACGAATTCATCTTTGGAATCGCCATCTTTTTCCGCCATCGGGGAGTATTCACGTATTACAATAATGTAATGGAATTTAGCTTTAATGCGGATTGTGGTTATTTTTTACTCGTCGGGCTGAATACAGAGACAAAGTGGCGAAGCCTCTGACCAACCAAAAATCCTTTACCAAATTTGTACATCTTTTCATGGCAACTGTAGTGGACGTCACATGCTGCATATTCCGTGCAACCATAT
Source organism: Bactrocera zonata (assembly GCA_037783105.1). Lineage (NCBI taxonomy): Eukaryota > Metazoa > Arthropoda > Insecta > Diptera > Tephritidae > Bactrocera > Bactrocera zonata. The sequence goes on along the minus strand of JBAWJQ010001391.1, from coordinate 14,016 downwards.
TCAATCCATCGCCTATCCTGGAGTGCGCGATGTCGGCCTTGTATTTTTTGAGGACATTCACTAGATGGATAGCGGCGTCTTCTTTTTAAAGGGTTCAGATATCCCAGGTGCATATTTCTAAATCGTGTTCCTTTGTGAGTTTGCTGTGTACGTCAATGTCGGATATCCCAGGTGCATATTTCTAAATCGTGTTCCTTTGTGAGTTTGCTGTGTACGTCAATGTTTGCGGAGGTCGATATCCGAGGCATTCTTCTTCTTTTTGTTGGAATTACATATTTACGTGGGAGCTTCCAAACCCAGCTTGGGGAGAAAGTTTCCTTGCTATCTTTTATATTGCGAACCCATTGCTCCAAAACTGACGCCCGCTTTCAGCCGCACCTTGTGGTGGGCAGACGCTGCAATGTTGTTGAGCCCTTAAACCGATTACCTCGGAGCGGACTCTTCAAGGCTTCTTCTCTCTTAGCCGTGGCTCCAAGATCCACACGGGCTGGCTATTGCATCTCACTCAAAGTTGTTCACGTTGCCTGGGGTGTTCGACGCGGACGCAGGGATAGGGATTAAGTATGGTCGCTCAACTCTGGCTGGATATACAGAGTAACCACCACACTTCAATTACACGTCTAAAACTAATTCACTAAAATAATTTATTTTATTTATGAAAAAGCGTTTATTAGTATAAAAATATTTTATATACATTTTCCATTAGATGGCCAAGTCATAATGGAATTTGCAAATTTCAACTACACTATGTACAACCCACAAACTGTACAACGCGTGCCAGAGTCTATGCCACAGCGCTTCCTTGAAGAAACTCCAGTCTTGCATTTCGTGTCAAGCTGCAACAAGCTTGTCCTACATTATTATCGATTATTACCGATTATAAGTTATTAATTGGTACACATCACCTTGAACAAGCGCATAATGGTGGAGCCACAGAGCATTGAACCACAATTGCGATAGTTAGTTCTCCTTATTATTGATGAAGGAAGTGCATTAGTTTGACATATGTATTTATACTTATTTCAAACAATAAAATGTCTGAGATTCCAGCATATATTTGTAAATGTATAGACACTGTGTCACATATACATATGTATATATCTACGAGTACATTGTGTTTGCGTGCGTCTCATTAGCCAGATATGGCTAAAGCTCATGACAATATCAAAATGACATTATCTGCTGCCGGCCTTTATTCAGAAGCCGTCGGTTATTTGTTCACCATAACGGTTATTTATACAAATAATGCAAATTAAGTTATGAGTATCTATCTAAATAAGGATGTAGGAAAGCAAAATATGCTTCACTGCGGAGTATTGAATTGATTGTTATGTTATACGAGTATTATTACTGAGGGAGCATTCAACAATGTCCTGCTAGAGGCAGTTTTGAAACGGAATGGGGTAACGCTGGCGTTCGACGAAATGAATAGCGGAACCTCACAAGGTGAAGTTCTCTCTCCTCTTCTATTAATCCTGGGCGTGAACAACCTGTTTAAAAAACTTAAAAATCGTGACTGACGGGTGATTGCATTTGCAAACGAAATAGCACTTATGGTCAAAGGAAAGTTCGACGTCGTGACAAATTGGGTGATCGGAAGTGGTCTCGCCATCAACCCAAGTAAACCGAGATGATTTTATTTACTAGAAGATATAAGATCCGCTACTGCAAATGGTAGACATTCGTCTGCAACCGGAGGATACAATGAAATACCTAGGACCCATTCTGGATACGAGGCTTTCATGGAAACTGAATGTCGAAGAGAGAGCAAAAATTCATCGTTTGTCTTAGAGGAGCTATTGGCAAAAGCGGGGGTCTCTCACCGTAAGTGTTTTTTTTTTTTTTGGCACTATCACACCATAGGCAAGCCCATTATGTTCTATGGAGTCCTTATGTTGTGGAGGGCTTTAGAAAAGACCACACTTCCATACTCGAAAGTGTTCAACGGGTAGCGCTCACCAGTATACGTTATGCACTAAGCACTTAACGCCATTTTTAGCTTAGTGCCCGTGTCTAGGAGTCTTCAGTATCCTCTCAAACTTTGTCTTCAAACCGGATCACTTAGATCATGGAGTCACCAAACCGAAATCTGTCGGCTCCTTCTTTGCCCATATACCGACGAGAGAGCTATAGATAGGAGGAAGCCGTTGGAGAAGAGGTGCAGTGAGCTTCTTTATATATAGGTCGAAGCTTGGGGAAAAGGTTGGTGAGGGGTTTACTATCAGGAGCTCTCTATCAACTCCAGCTTCAGACTTCCTATTTACCATTTACTCGGATAGCACGGCGTGATACTAAGAACTCATTTACAAGTCGTTCAGGGTTAGGAATCTTACCAGACGCCATCTGCAGAAGAAGAAACAACCCAACACTTTCTTCTTGACTGTCCCGCGTTTGGGAGGGATCAAGAGCTAGGCTTTTGGGAGCGTATAACTTCAGAAATCCCACCGAACTGGCGGTGAATGGCTTGGCGGGTAACTCACAAAACTGAAGAAAGCTCTTCTGACGTTACCACTAACCTGATGGAGCCATCTTTTGAGAAACAGCGGAAAGTTAGTTCCGCACCAATAGACTTTTTTTTGTAATTATGAGAAGAATAAAACTAGTATCTACTTATTTTATGACAAAGAATTTCACATGAATTTTTAGCATGTAACGGGTGATCAAAGTAGTGATTCTTTTTTCAATATTTATTCAAACCTGATTCCGGTGAGAACCTAAACGTCAATGACGACCGTTGTTGCGACATGCTAACTAGTGATTCCGGCAACATTTGGTTCCAACAAGACGACGCCACTTCCCACACATCGTATCAATCAATGGATTTATTGAGGGAAAAATTTGGTGAACAGATAATTTCACATTTTGGGTCGGTCTATTGGCCACCAAGATCGTGAGACTATGCAGACAATCCCGCTTAGATTCAGGCCTTCAAGCAAAACATCACATTTGTCATTCGCCAGTTACCAGTCAAAATGCTCGAACGAGTCATTAAAAATTGGACTCCATGAAAGGACCAACATTTGGAAGAAGTAAACTTCAAAAAATAGATGCCAAAGAATGTTCTTTGAAATGATAACAAACATTTCTCTTGGAATTGAAATTTTTATGCTTTTTTTTTCATTAATAAGTAGTTCCCTACTTGAAATTGATAATTTTTTTAAATAACAACTTTCAAATGCCTTAGACTATGTTCTGAAAGTAGACTTCATTGCTAGATGCTGTTGAAGGAATTATTTAAGAATTTGAAACTCCATTTTGTTCCACTATCCAATTTCCTTACCAAAAGCATTCCTTACTATTGACCAAAAAAATACATATTTTGTAAATTCGGGCTTTAATTACCACTGCTGCCGTTGTTATGTACTCCAATCACTTAGATTCAGAAATTAATTTATGAGTAACTACATTTACACTTATTAGTGTATCAATGAACACAAATATGCTAATTTCATGTAGAAATTCATTGCCACCAACACAAACAAAAACAAAGGCACCGAAGTCAACGCATAGCAGATTGCAGTCGTAAGTATCAACTATGGCAGCTTGGGCGAATCAGTGCTGATTATGCTCATGAATTAACCATAAAATTGCCGATAATGACGTCAGTTTGAAATTGGAGAAAATAGCCTCTATTGAAAATATGCTGAGGGAAGTCTGTGCGTTAATAAATTAACTAGAGCTATTTTAAATAGTTCTGACATGTCAGCAAACCATTTGATTGGCTGTAAATTAAATGCCACATTTTGTTGGTGTAAAATTGTGCAAATTGTTCATTGTGCACTTGGAATGCACAACAGTGAATTAAATGCTCGTCATTTTACTTATACATATTTCAATAAGGAGGGTTGAACACGGAATTCATGGGATATGTATGTAGTGTGTGTATATCGAAAAGAGGTGATGTGATTGCTTGCCATAGAATTTAAAATTTTTTCGCAAAATTAAGACAATATGAAGACTTTAATTAAGTGTTTAATTACAGTAGAACATTTAGGAGCAATCGATTGTATCGCCATGTTAATCGATTATTAGCAACTGATGACAATTTTAATAATCTTTGAGCACTTTTGATGCTCGAAAAAAAACATGATTGTATAATTTTCCTTCTCACCCATTCATATAGCGCCGTCCAAGCTATTCAACATGATCCCTGATAACAAAGTCCCAGCGCCAAATACAACTACAGATGTGCGCTTCCACCTCAAAAAAATAAAATTAAAACGAAAAAAAAAATTATAGTGCAATCATAAATCAATAACTTAAATACACAACCTCACACAAACAAACATAAGTTCGCTACAAACATATACACTTCAAACTATACACATACATACATATGAATTAATGATTTGGTGTGTAAATAAGTGAGCGCTGAAATTAAATAATTTATTTGACGGTGAAATGAACCATGAAGCCGCAGGCCACAAACCGCAACATAATGAGTAGACTGCAGAATTCGCCCAATGAGAATACCTCTGAGCATTTCATAAACACATATCAGCGTGCTTGCGTATAGCTTTTGTTCCTTGCCTCCTACTATATATGTGAGTAAGTATGTGTGTGTCGAAATTTGCATGAAAAATATGAATGTGCATCTAGGCAAATATTTAACCCTTTATTGACGCATTTTTGTATTTAATAACAGTAATTGTTTAACTAAAAATTTAAAATCTTGAAAAGCGCTTTGGTTTGGACATTATAACCAATACTATTAACATACTACTATGTCCATAAATAAGGTGACATTTTAATTTAAACTGCGTGCGTCGAAGGATTTGGAGAATTATTTTTTTTAGGTTGGTAGTACTGTGAGTCACATTTATGTCAAATTTCATGTCAAAATATTCATTAGTGTTTGAGATACGTGTCGTTTTGTGAGCTGCTAAAAGTGAGTTTTTCGTTTTTTGCGATGTCGAAATTTGCTGAGCAACGAATTTGCATTAAATTCTGTTTACGGAATCAATTTTCTGCTGCGGATACGTTGAGGATGGTGCAGAAAGCCTTTGGTGATGAGGCTATATCTAAAAAAAAATGTTTACAAGTGGTATAGTGAGTTCCAAGCCGGCCGTGAACGTGTCGAAGACGAAAAGCGTCCAGGGCGACCATCAACCTCAACCGACGAAGCTCACGTTCAACAAATCAAAGATTTGGTGTTTAAAAACCGTCGATTAACAATTAGAGACCTTGCTGATGAAGTTGGCATATCAAAAGGCTCAGCCAATACCATTTTGGAGGATGTTTTGGGCCTCAAGCGTGTCAAATCTCGACTGGTACCGAAAACATTGAATTTTTTGGAAAACGGCATCGCGTTAAAGTGTAAGAAACGATGCTTTCCGACTACCAGGGTGTCGTGAAACGCATTATAACTGGCGATGAGACTTGGATCTATGCTTACGACCCGAAACAACCGATAAATCGAGCGAATATCGTGCCAAAAGAGAGCCGAGACCAAAAAAATCGCGCCGAAGTCGCTCAAAAATCAAGGTCATGTTGACTATTTTCTTCGATTATCGTGGTGTTGTGCATTATGAATTCCTTCCAACTGGTCAAACAGTCAACAAGGAATATTATTTGAACGTTATGCGTCGTTTGCGTAACGATATCCGCCTAAAAAGGCCGGAATTGTGGAAAGACAATTCTTGGTTTTTACACCACGATAATGTACCATCCCATACTGCCCTCGTAGTTCGTGATCATTTCGCCAAAAACTCAACCCATATCGTTCTGCAACCACTGTATTCAACTGATCTGCCGCCGTGCCACTTCTGGCTGTTCACCAAGCTCAAAAGACCGCTCCGGGAACACCGTTTTTATACGCTAGAGGAGATTCAAGCCGCAGTGAAGACGGAACTGAAGGCCATCCCGGAAAGTGACTACAACCACTGTTTCGAAGATTGGAAAATCCGTTGGCATAAGTGCATTGCATCGGGAGGGGATTACTTTGAAGGGGATAAAATTGATTTGGAAGAATAAATAAAGAATTTTCAAAATAAATGCAATGTCACCTTATTTTTTGGACACAGCAGTATATCATTATTATACGTGGCGATTGATTACTAAAACAACTTTATAGGAAACATTATAAATCTTACCATTTTTGAATATGCCAGTAGCTGAAAGAGTGAAAAAAATACATTTTTAATACATATAATTATTAAATAAATAATTAAATTGCTAAAGTACGAATATTTTATATTATGGGAACTTGCAAGGATTGAAGCCGAGATAATACCTTCAGATTCAGGATCTAGAGAATGCTATTCCTATAAAATTTTATCTCGTTATGTTAACTACGTTAATGCAACGTATCGAGTTTCATTAAAAACGGTCGGGGAAGTCCCGAGATATGTGATTTTACCTATATGGATGGCACGCCCATTATCCAATTTTGACATCAGCTATTTTAAAACTCTCTCATACCTTCTCCGGGGTACAATTAAATGTCTCTAGCGTGTTTAGTTATTGATTTATCGCGCTTTCAGTAGTTTTTGGGCTGGGATGTCACCCAGTTTCATCCATTTTCATACTCTCGTTAGGAGTTCCATTAATATTTGCTTTAGACAAATTTTGTTGTTGTACCGTCTGCATGTACATGACAGATCTTCACATCAGTGATTCCTCGTTGACTCTGGCTCAATGGTCTCTGTAGTGTTACGACTTTTTGTCAGGCAAAAACTCTACAGAGCAAACTCAACTAACCGTAAGTGTTGACCATAAACCAGTTTCCTCAACCTTGGTATTCGTCAGGCCTTCACAGGGCTCTTCATCAGCGGTGACGTTCACTCTTCGATGATTGCGTTGAATTCACCGTGTATTATGGCCTACTGTTAGGTCGGAAGAAACTCTACCCGTTAACAACACTCACAACGACTGGAGAATGATAAGTCGTCTGGATATGTCGAGCTTCTAAATCGCTTTAATGATATTACCTCAGCCTGTCATAGCACGGCTTCCGTGGCCATGCAGAAAAACGTGACATCAACCTACTACTAGAGGTTAGATTGATCCGACCCTCCAACAGCAACTGGAGCAGTCCCTTCAACATGTTTTGGTGAACTACTGAAGGCTTCAGGCGATCTAACGCGCCAACAGTACCTAACCGCTACTCAGTACTTTTGCTGTAGACTTATTTCAACGCCTCGATGGAAAGAAAACATTTTCCACGATCGATCTCACTCGCGCGTACTATCGGATTCCAGGAACTCCAGAAGACACCAGTCACAACCTCCTTTGGCTCTTTCAAGTTCCTGGGAATGCCATTTGAAATGCGCAATGAAACCCAGACCTTTCACATAGACAGCATGTTGAGTGGGTTGGACTTCGTTGGCTGTCTCATTGATAACCTCATGACAGTAGCAAGCACATTTTTACTAAATACCAATACCAATAAACTCACTGAGATTTCCAGTACAATTAACAAGGATAAATACAAACCTCCAACTGAGCGCGTTTAAGGCATCTTGTAATTTCTTAAGAGGCTATCACTGATCTCCATTGATTCCCGGGAATGATAAATCACTACCGCAATTACGTTCCCAATGCGTCACAGCAACCCTGAATTCTTTCCGAAAAAATTCGAACAAAAACGGCAATGCAAAGTACCTTGAACACCAGAGGCTGAAAAAGCCGCGTACGCAAAGTATAACAGCAGCAGCTCGAACAGCATTCCCTCTCATCCACCGCTTCTCTCACAACTGACTGTTCGATTCAGCCATGGGTGCATTGTTGGAACAGTTTGAGGATAGCATCAGGAGACCAGTTGAATTTTTCTTCAGGAAGCTCAGTCCCACAGAGGTTAAGTACAGCACGTACGATAGAGAGTTGTTAGCTATTTTTGCAGCCATAAAATTTTCTTCCACATTCCGCAGGACGCCATTTCATCATCAAAATGGATCACAAGCCCCTAACTTTAACTTCACCGCGACAGCTCACTTAGCTCGATTACCTCTTAAAGTTTTCCACAAGGATCCTCTGCTTCAAAGAGAACGTTTTTGCCTAACAGCCCATCCAGAATCTGTACCATTAGCATGTCAACCATCCTGAGGGCCGAAAGGATCCAGCACGAACAGCAAGATGATGAGAAGCTCCAGCAGTGTACTCATAACAACAGCGCGGCCTTGCAGCTCCACGGCCTACCAATTAACGAAAACATCTCAATTTGTGATGAGACCTCTCATTCCCAAAAATCTTCGTCTGGTAGCCTTCGACATGATCCATGGGCTGTCCCGTCTTAGTGGTCGAGTTAACGCTCGCATACTCAAGCAAATGTACATCAAGATGAGCATCAAGAAATACGCACTGAACTAGTATCACCACGATTCAGAGTCACAATCCCCTCACACTAAAGCACATCAACACCAAGCACACCTCGACCTCATCGAACTTCTAGTTAACATTCAACTCTGGTACTGATTAACAATCATAGACAGATTTTTCAGGTGACTAGTTGCTGTTCCTCTGAAGGACACGGTGACACAGTGCCATCCGCAATCAAATGGACTACAGAGGTGATAGAGGACGCTAAAGGCAGCTCTGCTGCACAATGATGACGAATTTTTCATTTCAGAGGACAAGCCACCGGACCCACAGATCTTCAACGAGAAGATCTTCTTTGAATTTCGATTTGATTGATTTGTAAAGTGTAAAATCATATGGAATTAATAAAAATTGTGCTCTCTAGGAATTTCACGTGATTGTGGGCCGATTCGTACATTTTCCCAATGTTACATATAATTTCCATACATTGCACCAAATTTAGTTCGAAGAAGTAAAGAAGTTTCAGGGATAGGGATACATTGTCCAATTTTTACACCTGTTTCTTTCTCTACTTAAAGCTTAAGGGGGTATTCTAGTATAGAAGCATGAATTTCAGCTAATTTTTTAAAGTGTCGTAAAAAAAGGCAATTAATATTTTTATTTGTTAATTTGAGAAGTGTAGAGGAAAACATTAATAGCTAAAAAAAGTCAAAAATTTCAAAAATTGAGCTGAAGAAGAGGTGGGTCTCTAAAGCTTTCAACGTGACCATACCCATGATTTCAACCCTTCTAGTTATCTGAAACCAAAAAGACTTTTTCTGACTACTTCGAATTTTTTTAAAATAATAAAAATAAAAATTTGGTGATGGGGCTAGTTCCAACCATAGACAAGCTTATAAAGAAGACTCTATAAAAAATCGGTCCAGCAGAACCTGAGTAATCGTGGGTATCCTTCCGAAAAAGTCAGTTTTCAGAAAAACGCGTTTAAAGTTTCGCGTTCTGGCCGAACCAGTGTGGATGCCGGGTCAGAAAAATGCCTATATCTCCGAATAATTTGAATTTTGAAAAATCCTCTTGTATACATATTCTTGAATAGGATAACTTCGAAAATTTAAAAAAAAAATCGATTTTTTTTTTAATTTCTAGACTAGAATACCCCCTTAAGAGACTGAGGAAGAGAGTAGTTTTCAACATAACCTCCTACTCCATATAGGAATGGTTGTCATTCTGTTTCACCTATTTTTACACTATCTGAAGACGTCCTAGAAGAACTCGTACTCAGCAAGCTTAGTTAATATAGCTTTAGAAAACCCTTATTAGGAAACGTGGCCACAACCGCTTTTTAAAAATTAGCCCCTTGGTGTCGGAATTTGGAGGTTAACTTACCACCACTTTGGATGTTTACTATTAACGGCATTTTGTAAGTGTGACAATGCTCCGATTCTGATCATCGGCAATGTCGCCCTTATTATGATACTAAAAAAACGTGTACAAATTCATCAGGAGATCTTAATTTTTAGCTTTTTCACTTTACTTTCTAATCTGTAGCCATCAAGTATTAATAACTTGCATGCTTTCGTTCTACAGTTTTTACAGACTTTTCAGTAAAAAATTGTAAAAGTTCCTCATTTTATATAATTTTTACCTTTCATATGAAATCTCTGCTAAACTTTTGCATTAGAAGTAGGAAACTAACATTGCATTAATGTAACCTTAAAAATGTTGTTTATGTTTATTATATACTAAAACCGTTATTTTATGCGCTACAAACAACAAAATCTTATTACTACTGAAAAAATACAGTTCGATTATGTAAAACTGTCCGTGTGTTGTCATTTCCCATAACAACGAGTTACTACCAGTAGCCGCTACTATCTTAATTGAAGATCATACTGCTTTGTAGAATTAGTTTTTCATGTTTAGGGCAAGTTTATTACTGCTACGTCAGATTGCCTAAGAGCTTTGTCGGCACAGCTATTTATGCGAACGTGCGAGCAAGCATCAGGAAACTTCCCAAGCATTTATTGCTGGTTTTCGGCTATTTTTATTTCATAATATTTTTTGTCGTTGTTTTTGCGCATTTTACAATTGCAGCTTTGCGTGTTGCTTTGCAGCTTTTAAAACTGATTTTTGTGCTTGTCAGCTTAACGGCAATTACTTGCGATGCCCTCTCTAAATACGAGCAATTAATTTGCAGCTTCGCTGTAAATCGTTTGCCAGTGTTTGATTTCGTTTTGGCACACAATCACAAGAAATGCACAGCTTTCTATAAATAAATTGCACTTAAGTCGCACTAATTGCACATCGCGTTCTACGCTTTTAAAGTCAATGTCGTGTTGCGCGGAATATTTCCAAAATAAATACTAAACCCACAGCAAAGTCGGATTCGCTACGGAAAAGCAACGCGCTGCAGATTTTCCGTTAAAACCGATTGAATTTTTTTTGTTAACCATTTCAACACAGTATCATTTAAGTAAGCTGAAAAACCAAAAATAAATCTCCCACCTACTATTTACACACGTTGACGGACGGTCCAAGTGACGTTCAATATGTGGCATGACAGTCCAAAATGATAGTAGTGAATGAAACATACTAAAAAAGCCGATTTCTGGGGAAAAACAACTACTGATTCACTGCACTAAAATTTTTAGACAATGTTCATACATGGGTAGGATTACTTTTTTATTTCGGGATTTGACAAACAAGTGTTGTAATCTGGCAACTCAAAACCATGTTGTAAAGTCCAACATTTTTGATGTTTTCCATTCCATTTCTAGAAAGTTTTCGCGTACGGCAGCTACTTGTGCTGTTTACAGTAACTTAAACTATTCATCTCGGCCAAAAATTTTAATTAAATTGCAAAAAATTTCGCACTATTATTTTTTACAACTTTCGACAAGGATTTACTCGGTAACAGTGTATCGATGAACCTGATTCGCTTTATGGCGATGAGGCTACATCAAACACCAGTGTTTGTCGATGATATGGTAAACTCAATCGAGTCGTAGATCACTCCAAAACGAATTTCATGAAGGTCGTCCGAAATCAGTTGTTGTTCCGGAAACTACTGATGTTGTGCGCAGACTAACATTGCAATATGGTTGTGTGGCCTGTCGTGGGATTGAACCAACTGTAGACATTGGTAGGACCAGCATAGATCAATATATCATGGACATGTGATTGCATACCTTTTTTTACGTGGGATCCCGCATAATTCGTCGATCACTCAAAAAAGGCTCGTGTCGATTGACGTAGAAAAAAATATAAAAAAATGCGACTGCGCTAATGCTTCGAAACACGTCTAAATCAACGTGACAGCCAATGAATCCTGGATTTATACGTATGATTCTGAAACTAAGCAGCAGTCGACTGTATTGGAAATTCAAAATGAAGCGAATCCAAAAAAAGTTGTTTCGCTGCTTCTTTTTTTTTGGAAAAACTGGTCATGTCACGATCTACCACTCGAACAACAAAGAACACTAAATTCTGAGTGGTATACAACCATTTGTTTGCCAGTTGTCTTTCAAAAAATCAGGAAAACCAAGCGCCTAAAGACACCATGACAATTCGAGATCTTACACATTGACTGAAATAGCTGTATCTTTGAGCACCAAAAAAAAACAAGTGAGTCATCCTCCATATAGTCTTGACTTGGCACCGAGTGACTTCCTTTGGTTCCCTGTTTCGGTCTGAAGAGGCAATTGACGCGTTCGGAAAGCATGTCTTGGAGATGGCAAAAGTACTTCGATGGTTCGTTCGAACGTATTTAAAAGTGTAGAGATTTTCATGTAGGGTCCTCTTACCCCGATATCTAAAATGCAACGTACTTATTTTAGGAATGCATAATAAAATTTTTTAAGAAAATATGAAATATTTTTTGGGTTATAATAGATCCTTCCCTGCAGATAAAAAACTCCTTTCTAAAAATATTGAATTTTGCAAAAGAAGTTTGGTACTTTTTGGCAGCCGAAAGACAGACTCCCTTCCTGTATATTTAGTATCATTACGTAAGAACTTTAGTAGAAGTGCTAACAAGTTACTGTCTATTTGGCAGACATGCTAGCGGACTGTGAGAACCATACGAAGCTGTCAAGAGTTAGAATAGGAGGAGACTATAGAACATCTTCTTTGCGATGAAAAACTTTTTATAGAAAAATAATCACAACTATCGGGCGATGGTTCTTGACGATGTCACGGAAGTTGTTTCTTATATACCTAACTACCTACCTATTTGAATTTAAGACCAGGTGTGCCTCTGTAGACCTAGGCAGATAAATTTTCGAAGCAAAAAATTAAATTGAAAATAATTAGCGAGCGAGCTTAGGTGGGATAAGAGCTACAAACTCTCTTAAAATAGATGTGTTAAAACTTTTCGTTACCATGCAGAAAGTTGTCCACAAAATTCTATTTCTATATTTTCATATATACATACATATTGATATCTTTTATACCAATGCACTTCCACAATTGTATACGAAATGTCGCATGCAGGCATTGTGCTTCGCAGGCACTTACAGCGATGACACTTAACAGTACATTACGAGCTTTTGAAGCGTCCGTTGTACCGTCGCTCAGCATACATTCAATGCATATCTCTTGCTCTCATTGCGCTCATTTGCACGCACGCTCCTTTCAAATGACAAGTCAAGCAGCATAACTGACCAATTTCGCGACACTTGACATCACAATCTGTCTTTTGCATTTGCCGGCTGTCACTTTGGCGCAGCAACTTAGCAGAATGGTTAATAGGTATGACATATAATTTGAATTTCGACGCAATTACTGTTTTGAGAGCGGTTGTCAATTGTTATGGAGAATGTTGCTGAGAATATCCTTATCAACAAGTTGATTTTAGACATGTAAGGAATGGATAAGTTCGAGTGTAGTTGCACGTTTTATACTTTCGTATTTTTAAGAGATTCAATTGGAAATACTTTTAGGTATTGGCATATTGGAAAATATTTCAAATGAATTAAATATTCTCTATTCGACATTCTGGGTACAGTGTATGAAGGTTGAGGTAATTCATTAAACCATAATATTTTGAACAACATCCAGCAATCCAGGACCAACTAAATTTGTTGAAATGCTTAACACAATGATATCACTTTTGGTATCATAGTATAATATCTTTAGAAAATAATAGGTTGTCAAAAAAGTCTTGCGGTATTTTTATTGAATCAATTCGTGTGGCACCCACACATAGAGCTTCTTAGTGACTCCAAGCTTCTTCAAATGGTTTATAACGGTTTGATAACTACTATGTCGGTCTCTTTCGACCAATTCAGCGATTTTATCGCAATTTTCGACGACAGGCCTTCCGGAGCGTGGCGCATCTTCGACCACCTCTACAACAGAACGAAAACGTTGAAACCATCGTTGTGCGGTGGAAATGGAAACTGTATCGGGTCCATAATCTGCACAAATTTTATTGGCGGCTTGAGATGCATTTTGACTTTATCGTAGTAGTACTGTAAAATATGCCGTATTTTCTCTTTATTTTGCTCCATGTTTGCGGCGCTATAACTCACGAACGACTTAAAAGAAACGACAAACACGTGTTAGCGCGTGAAATGAGCTTTCGAAAAAGGTATAGCATGACCCGATGCGACGAATCAAACTAGAACTACGCGCTTTCAGCGCCAACTAGCGAAAATACCGCAAGACTTTTTTGACAACCTAATATGTTCTCCCTCCATTAAGAGGTCACTGAAGTCTTCGTTATACGGATGCACGAAAACTCTGGTTGAGTAAAGTTTC